>CAUYLG010000085.1:0-36047 GCA_963573385.1 Cacajao melanocephalus | reverse complement strand
TTGTCTATTTTGGCTTTTGTAGCCATTGCTTTTGGTGTTTTAGTCAGGAAGAATTTGCCCATGCCTATGTCCTGAATGGTATTGCCTAAGTTTTCTTCTAGGATTTTTATAGTTTTAGGTCTTATATTTAAATCTTTAATCCATCTTGAGTTAATTTTTGTATAGGGTGTAAGGAGGGGATCCAGTTTCAGCTTTCTGCATATGGCTATCCAGTTTTCCCAGCACCATTTATTAAATAGGGAATCCTTTCCCCATTGCTTGTTTTGTCAGGTTTGTCACAGATCAGATAGTTGTAGGTGTGTGGTGTTATTTCTGAGGCCTCAGTTCTGTTCCATTGGTCTATATCTCTGTTTTGGTACCAGTACCATGCTGTTTTGGTTACTGTAGCCTTGTAGTATAGTTTGAAGTCAAGTAGTGTTATGCCTCCAGCTTTGTTTTTTGTTTTTTTTTTTTTTTTGTTGTTGTTGTTGTTTGTTTTTTGCTTAGAATTGTCTTGGCTATGTGGGCTCTTTTTTGGTTTCATGTGAAATTTAAGGTGGTTTTTTCCAGTTCTTGAAGACAGTCCCAATTCTGTGAAGAAAGTCAATGGTAGCTTGATGGGAATATCATTGAATCTATATATTACTTTGGGCAGTATGACCATTTTCATGATACTGATTCTTCCTAACCACGAGCATGAAATGTTTTTCCATTTGTTTGTATCCTCTCTTATTTCCTTGAGCAGTGGTTTAGTGTTCCCCTGGAAGAGGTCCTTCAAATCCCTTGCAAGTTGTATTCATAGGTATTTAATTCTCTTTGTAGCAATTGTGAATGAGAGTTCACTCATGATTTGGCTCTCTGTTACTGGTGTATAGGAATGCTTGAGATTTCTGCACATTGATTTTGTATCTTGAGACTTTGCTGAAGTTGCTTATCAGCTTAAGGAGATTTTGGGCTGAGATAATAGGGTCTTCTAAATATACAATCATGTCATCTACAAATAGAGACAATTTGACTTCCTCTTTACCTATTTGAATACCCTTTATTTCATTCTCTTGCCTAATTGCCCTGGCCAAAACTTCCAATACTGTGTTGAATAGGAGTGGTGAGAGAGGGCATCCTTGTCTTGTGCTGGTTTTCAAAGGGAATGCTTCCAGTTTTTGCCCATTGAGTATGATATTGGCTGTGGGTTTGTCATAAATAGCTCTTATTATTTTAAGATACTTTCCATCAATACCTAATTTATTGAGAGTTTTTAGCCTGAAAGGCTGTTGAATTTTGTCGAAGTCCTCTCTGCATCTATTGAGATAATCATGTGGTTTTTGTCTCTGGTTCTGTTTATGTGATGAATTACATTTATTGATTTGCATATGTTGAACAGCCTTGCATCCCAGGGATGAAGCCAACTTGATCATGATGGATAAGCTTCTTGATGTGCTGTTGGATTTGGTTTGCCAGTATTTTATTTAGGATTTTTGCATCTATGTTCATCATGGATATTGGCCTGAAATTTTCTTTTTTAGTTGTGTCTCTGCCAGATTTTGGTATCAGGATGATGCTGGCCTCATAAAATGAGTTAGGGAGGATTCCCTCTTTTTCTATTGTTTGGAATAGTTTCAGAAGGTATGGTGCCAGCTCCTCTTTGTACCTCTGGTAGAATTCCGCTGTGAAACTGTCTGGTTCTGGACTTTTTTTGATTGGTAGACTATTAATTGCTGCCTCAATTTCAGACCTTGTTATTGGTCTATTCAGGGATTTGACTTCTCCCTGGTTTAGTCTTGGGAGGGTGTAAGTGTCCAGGAATTTATCCATTTCTTTTAGATTTTCTGTTTTATTTGCATAGAGGTGTTTATAGTATTCTCTGATGGTAGTTTTTATTTCTATGGGATTGATGGTGATATCACCTTTATCATTTTTTATTGCATCTATTTGAGTCTTCTCTCTTCTCTTCTTTATTAGTCTGGCTAGTGGTCTATATGCTTTACCTTTTCAAAACACCAGCTCCTGGATTAATTGATTTTTTGAAGGCTTTTTTTGTGTGTGTCTCTATCTCCTTCAGTTCTTCTCTGATCTTAGTCATTTCTTGTCTTCTGCTGGCTTTTGAATTTATTTGTTCTTGCTTCTCTAGTTTTTTAAATTTTGACGGTAGGGTGTTGATTTTAGATCTTTCCTGCTTTCCGTTTTGGGCATTTAGTGCTGTAAAT
Source organism: Cacajao melanocephalus (assembly GCA_963573385.1). Lineage (NCBI taxonomy): Eukaryota > Metazoa > Chordata > Mammalia > Primates > Pitheciidae > Cacajao > Cacajao melanocephalus. Next base: position 33,864 of record CAUYLG010000085.1, on the reverse strand, counting down.
TTCCCTATACACACTGCTTTAAATGTGTCCCAGAGATTCTGGTATGTTGTGTCTTCATTCTCATTGGTTTCAAATAACATTTTTATTTCTGCCTTCATTTCGTTATTTATCCAGTAGTCATTTAGGAATATATTGTTCAGTTTCCATGCGGTTGTATAGTTCTGAGTTAGTTTCTTAATCCTGAGTTCTAATTGATTACACTGTGGTCTGAGAGACTGTTTGTTATGATTTCCATTCTTTAGCATTTGCTGAGGACTGTTTTACTTCCAATTACTTGGTCAGTTTTAGAATATGTGCAATGTGGTGCTGAGAAGAATGTATATATTATTGATTTGGGGTGGAGGGTTCTGTAGATGTCTGTTAGGTATGCTTGGTCCAGAGCTGAGTTCAAGTCCTGAATATCCTTGTTAATTTTCTGTTTTGTTGATCTGTCTAATATTGATAGTGGAGTGTTAAAGTCTCCCACTATTACTGTGTGGGAGTCTAAGTCTCTTTGTAGGTCTCTGAGAACTTGCTTTATGAATCTGGGTGCTCCTGCATTGAGTGCATATATATTTAGGATAGTTAGCTCTTCTTGTTGCATTGATCTCTTTACCATTATGTAATGCCCTTCTTTGTCTCTTTTGATCTTTAATGGTTTAAAGACTGCTTTATCAGAGACTAGTATTGCAACTCCTGCTTTTTTTTTTTTTTTTTTTTTGCTTTCCATTTGCTTGGGAAATATTTCTCCATCCCTTTATTTTGAGCCTATGTATGTCTTTGCAGGTGAGATGGGTCTCCTGAATACAGTACACCAATGGGTCTTGACTCTATCCGATTTGCCAATCTGTGTCTTTTCATTGGGGCATTTAGCCCATTTACATTTAAGGTTAATATTGTTATGTGTGAATTTGATCCTGCAATTATGATGCTAGCTGGTTATTTTGCCTGTTAGTGATACAGTTTCTTCCTAGCATCAGTGGTCTTTACAATTTGGTATGTTTTTGCAGTGGCTAGTACTGGTTGTTCCAGTCCATGTTTAGTGCTTCCTTCATGTTTAGGAAGTGCTTCCTTCATGTTCCAGTCCATGTTTAGGAGTTCTTGTAGGGCAGGCCTGGTAGTGACAAAGTCTCTCAGCATTTGCTTGTCCATAAAGGATATTATTTCTCCTTCACTTATGAAGCTTAGTTTGGCTGGATATAAATTCTGGATTGAAAATTCTTTTCTTTAAGAATGTTGAATATTGGCCCCCACTCTCTTCTGGCTTGTAGGATTTCTGCTGAGAGAAACCCATTAGTCTGATGAGAGAGAACCCATTAGTCTGATGGGGTTCCCTTTGTGGGTAACTTGGTCTTTCTCTCTGGCTGCCTTTAGCATTTTTTCCTTTATTTCAACCTTGGTGAATCTGATGATTATGTGTCTTGAGGTTGCTCTTATCGAGGAGTATCTTTATGGTGTTCTCTGTATTTCCTGAATTTAAATATTGGCCTGCCTTGCTAGGTTGGGGACGTTCTCCTGGATAATATCCTGAAGAGTGTTTTCCAACTTAGTTTTATTCTCTGTCACTTTCAGGTACACTGATCAAACGTAGATTTGGTCTTTTCATGTAATCCCATATTTCTTGGAGGCTTTGTTCTTTTCACTCTTTTGTCTCTAATCTTGTCTTCTTGCTTTATTTCATTGAGTTCATCTTCAATCTCTGATATCCTTTCTTCCATTTGGTTGATTCGACTATTGAAACTTGTGTATGGTTCATGAAGTTCTCGTGCTGTGTTTTTCAGCTCCATCAGGTTGTTTATGTTCTTCCCTAAACTGATTATTCTAGTTAGCATTTTGTCTAACCTTTTTTCAAGGTTCTTAGCTTCCTTGCATTGGGTTAGAACATGCTCTTTTATCTTGGAGAAGTTTGTTACTACCCATTTTCTGAAGCCTGCTTCTGTCAATTTGTCAAACTCATTCTCCGTCCAGTTTTGTTCCCTTCCTGTTGAGGAGCTGTGATCCCTTAAAGAAGAAGAAGCGTTCTGGTTTTTGGAGTTTTTAGCCTTTTTGCACTGGTTTCTTCTCATCCTTGTGGATTTATCTTCATCTGGTCTTTGAGGTCAGTGACCTTTGGATGGGGTCTGAGTGGACGTCCTTTTTTTGATGTTGAAACTATTTCTTTCTGTTTGTTAGTTTTCCTTGTAACAGTCAGGCCCCTCTGCTACAGGTCTGCTGAAATTTGCTGGAGGTCTACTCCAGACTCTGCTTGCCTGGGAATCACCAGTGGACATTGCAAAACAGCAAATATTGCTGCCTGTTTCTTCCTCTGGTAGCTTCGTCCCAAAGGAGTACCTGCCAGATGCCAGCCAGAGCTCTCCTGTATGAGGTGTCTGTCAGCCCCTACTGCAAGGTATCTCCAAGTCAGGATACATGGGGGTCAGAGAGCCACTTGAGGAGGCAGTCTGTCCCTTATCAGAGCTCAAATGCTGTGTTGGGAAATCTGCTGCTCTCTTCAGAGCTGCCAGGTAAGGACGTTTAGGTCTGCTGAAGCTGTACCCACTACCACCCCTTTTCTGAGCTGTTCTGTCCCAGGAAGGTGGGGCTTTATTTATAAGGCCCTGACAGACTGCTGCCTTTTTTCAGAGATGCTGTGCCCAGCGAGGACATCTATTGAGGCAGTGCCTGAAGCTGCTGAGCTGTTGGGCTCCACCCAGTTTGGAATTCCTGGCAGCTTTGCTTACACTGTGATGTTGAACCTGCCCACCTAAGCCTCAGCAATGGCAGACGCCCCTCCCCTCACCGAGCTTGAATGACCCAGGCTGAGCTCAGACTGCTGTGCTGACTGTGAGTTTTTAAGCCACTGAATCTTAGCTTGCTGGTATCCGTGGGGGGGGGGTGACCTGCTGAGCCAGACCACTTGGCTCCCTGGTTTCAGCCTCCTTTCCAGGGGAGTGAGCAGTTCTGTCTCACCAGTGTTCCAGGCGCCACTGGGACATGAAAAAAAAACTGCTGCCGCTAGTTCGGTTTCTGCCCAAACTGCTGCCCAGTTTTGTGCTGGAAACCCAGGGCCCTGGTGGTTTTGTAGGTACCGGAGGGAATCTCCTGGTCTGTGGGTTGTGAAGATCTTGGGAAAAGCATAGTATCTGGGCCCAAGTGCAGGAAACAGTCCCTAATGGCTTCCCTTGGCTAGGAGAGGGAGCTCCCCAGCCCCCTGTGCTTCCTGGATGAGGCGGCACCCCACCCTGCTTTGGCTTGCCCCCCTTGGGCTGCGCCCACTGTCCAACCAGTTGCAATGAGATGAACCGGGTACCTCAGTTGGAAATCACCCTCCTTCTGCATCAGTCTTGCTGGGAGCTGTGAACTGAAGCTGTTCCTATTCAGCCATCTTGCCCGGGGCCCGTTTTTTCCCAGAACTAGTATTTTGAAAGATAATTTAAGATCTCCCTGCCAGGCCAGTCTGGCAAGTACAGCTTCTTAAGACTGTAAGAGATTATGCCTCTAATATTTTTTATTGTTGAAGAGATAATATACAGTGGGATTTCTTTGCACTTAAATTTCCAAATATGGGATATTTTCTTGTTCTAAATCAAAGTATGAAATGTCTTTTTTAAAAATAATGAAATCACCATCACTGATGGATGGATTGATTGTTACATGTAAGATGATATGATAAAGCCAGTATAATATGTACAACTTTAATAGCAAAATCTAGATGATGAGTATAGAGAAGTTTACTATAAAATTCTTTCAACTTTACTGTATGCTTGAGAATTGTTTTAATAACATATTAAATAAAATACCACATAAACTTTGAATCTCTGTGAAAGAGAAATGGAAAAAATTCTTGGATTTCATTATAAAAGTTCCTTATTTAAAACCAAATAAACTTTGTAAGGTTTAGAGGAATTGTATTTTGAAAGTTTTTTCTATGTGTATCTAAGCACATTTTAATAACTTTCATGAACTAAGAGTTTCTCAAAAACAGGTTGTATCTGTTCTTCTTTACAGAAGTTCTCTATCTAAAATAGTTTCAGGAAGGAGGTTTCCGTGATACAGGCTTAAAATAAAAACTGAGTTAAAAAAAATTTTGGCTGGCTGAACTGGGTGCCAGAAGATACTGGTGTAGATAAGGCTTCCTCCCCATGCACTCATGCTCACCACGGGGCTTTTGTTTTTTAGCTGGAATAGGAGGGATGTGTTCTGTTGAAGGCATAGGCTATAAGAAGATTTTAAAGGGATGATGTCAGTTTTGCCACCTGCCCCTAGAAATGGGCTTGATCCCTCAGGATTAGAGAAATAAAAGCCAGAAAGCAGACCTTCTGAAACTCTGGGTAAAAGCAGACCTGCTGTGGGCCCTCCATGAATGAGTGTCCAGAAAGTGAAGAAAAAGGCCATTCTTCCAACTCTGTGTGGAAGTCAAGTGGACTGCAACATCTTGACCACTGCCAGCTTGGGGAACCTCCGATAACCAGCATCCTTAGCTTGGACAGTGTTGTTCTCAAAGTGTAAGCCTTCAGCAGAAACCGTGGTGGAGTTCAGTCCCCTAGATACCTGGGCAGTGGTAAGAACATCTGCATGGGAGAGGAAAAGGTGGATGACGTAACATGAGCCTGCCATGACAGATTGGTTAGCAGGCACCTATGAAGCTCCCTCGGTGTTGTACAGAAACAAATGAGGAATACTCAGAGTTAGTTTCTCATTTGAGCTTAGGTTACTTAAAAGCCTTGCCTGGGTTGAGAATTATTGCCCAAGTGACTGATTTGAGTGCTGTTCTTGGGAGAAGCGCGTGAGAGAAGCAGGATAGGGAAGGGGAAGAAAGCTATTCAAGAACGAGGTCTCAGCTGGAAGTTAGCTTTCACTGGATCCCATGCATGGATTCTGGAAATGGATCACATCACAGAATTGGCCTTTTGTACTCCATGTTCCAGACAGTCATTGGCTGATGTTGGCCCCCCAGCCCCATGTGTGGAGGGTTGGAATAGCCTTCCTAATGAAGAGGTTCCTGAGGGAAATTCTTTGAAGAAAACGAAAGCTGTTCCTGGTTAAAAATCCCAAACTTAGTAGTGAGTGCTGGGTCTGTAAAGGGGAGCTGGGTGGAGCACCAAGAGTTATCCTCTGCTGCTGTTATCTTCTTTGCCAGGTAGGAGTTTCAGAGTTATTGTAATTTAGGTATAAGCATAAATGTGACCCTCATTTTGTAGTCACAGGCTTGTGAATGCAGGTGTATTAACCAAACATTGATCCTAGATTAGCTTTAAGCGTATAGACTAATGGAATTGTTCCTGGGATAAGGGCCAAAAATGGTTAAGTGCTTTTTATTTGGAGACTTTACCTGACGTTACCTGATTTATCTGTAACATTTGTAAGCTCCATACTTATGATTTAAAAAAAATGTTTACAAGCATTTTATAATATCAAAGAGGTAGCAACAGTACGGAAAGAGGATTTGATTCAGAGTTTGCTTATAGAAAATTTGATCTTATTTCTACCATTTCTGTGGCTTAATTCAAGTCTCTATAGCTCTCTGGGCATTTATTAGATGAGGCACAATAACATTTCTACAACATTATCAGTGTTTTCCTTATTGTATCTGTGAGGTAATAGGGAGCCATTGAAAGTCTTCAAACAGAAGACAATTTCCTGAAGTTGGAAAATATCTTTGAGGAAGATGAGCCCAGCAATTCTGTGTGTAACTGCCTGGAGGAATGAGAAACCTGATATAATCATCATTGAGGCTTGAGGTAGTGAGGCCTTCCTTGCCTTCTCCCCAGCCCGACTAGATTAAAGTTCCCTCCAGAATTCTCTAAAAGCACCTTGCAATTGTATGTTCAATGTTTATTTTATCCACTAAATTTTACTTTGCATAATGTCAGGAACCATACCTGTCTCATTTATCATTGCATATCCAGAGCCGAACACAGAATCCAGCAAATATGTGCTGAATAAATGAAGGTTTTGAATAAAACAGAGGAATGCAGTTGAATTCAGTAGATACTGGCTGAGCACAAGTGACAGATCTTGGTATGTGATGAAAGAGTCACAGATAACTTTAAAGCTCTGAGCCCAAGTGGACAGTAAGAAAGCAGTTGGAAAGGTAAGTCTTCTGTTGCTGCAAAATCATTTACCACCATCTATTGAATTTACATGATACACAATTTCTGTCAGGAGTCCTGGCATAGCTTAGTGGGGTCCTCCTCTATTCAGAGTCGCCCTCTACTCAGAGTTGCACGGGCAGCCAGGCTGATGTTCTTATCTGGAGCTTGAGAGCCTTTTCTAGGCTTATTCAGATTCTTGGCAGCACTTAGTTCTTAATGACTATAGGACTGAGGCCCTCAGCTCCTAGAGGCTGCCCTCTCCACCAGCGGTTCACAACGTGGTCGTTTGCGTCTTCACAGTCAACAGGAGAGTGTTTGTCTCTCTTGCTTTAAGTCTCTTTTTTCAGGGAAGGCCTGTATCCAGGTTTAAAGGCCTCACCTGGTTAGGCTGGGTCTACCTATGATGGTCTCCCTTTTGACAAACTCAAAGTCAACTGATTAAGGACGTTAATTACATTTGCTACGTTCCTTCACCTTTGCCATATTCTGTGAATTAGAAGCAAGTCAAGGTTTCTATCCACACTTAAGAGGAGAGGATACACAAAGGTCTGAGTATCAGGGGGCAGAAATCACACACAGGGAGCCATGTTAGAATTCTGCACACCACAATAAGTCAGCTCATTTTTTGTCAGATTTGGGTGTTAGCAGAAGACAATAAGCTGTTCACCAGTCAAAGTCAGACCTGTGGATTTGACACAGTAGATGCTATGAGAGAGGGTTCATTACTCAGAGAGGAAAATGAAGGGCCAAAAACACTCTTGGTCTTGGGAGGATGTTTAATATTTAGGGAAGAAAGAGGACCTAGCAAAGTGAATGTGAGAGAGACAGTAATAGTGAAATGTCACGTAGGTAGGAAGAAATTTCAAGAGCAGCATGACTGAGAATGAATGTAGCAGCAACCAAGGAAGATGTTGGTGTGGTGCAGTCCACTTACTTAACTATGCAGTGGCCTTAGAGATAGCTGTTCGGGGCAGTGGTGATGTTAGAGTCAAGGTTGAAGTGAGTTAATAGGGCCAGGGATGTCAAAATGGTGGAAGAAGGCTTCTGAGAATTCCCATCCCAGTCCAGGGCAGGGCCAGGCTGGGAGGATCACATGGCTTCTAGAAGAGAATGAACCTGTTCTCAGGCACTTTCATTCTAGCTCCCTTTGTCACCCTCGGCTGACTTTCATTCTGGGAGGTGTGGGTTGGCAGCACAGTTTATGTTGGGGCTGCCTCTTGGCTCTTCTGGGAAAGGGAAAATGACACTGTTGTTAGTAGAAAACACAAGTAATCTACCAATGTGGGGAAATCTGAGGTAGGGAGCCTTTCTGCTCTCTGAATTAAAAATGGACTCTTCTATCTCATTCTGTGAGTTGAATTTGTAATGACTAGTACAAATCCTTACTTGGTTTCTTTCTGGCCAGGCCTTATTTCTTTCAAGCCAGGAGCCCAGCTGTCCTTGCTGTTCTGTAGAGATCAAGTAGAATTCGGAGGAAATGAAATGGTAGGAAGGATTTAGCAATTGCTGGACCCCAGACAGACATTCTGAGGCTCTTGAAATAACCGGCATTGAAAGGGGGTATCATTAATCAAGTGCAGTGTTGCCATATAGAAGCCAAATTTAATTCTAATGTAACAAATCCATAAATGAGACTGTTTTTCCTTTCCTCTGTCCCACCTTTTCTCTTTCATTCAAAAGATCAACCTGAAATAATTTTGTTTTATTATGAGAGCTTTATAGCTAAAAATAAAATAACGCATGAACAATATTAGGCATCTGATTCTACCAAGATGGCAATAATAATGTCTGGCTTTCTTGTCTCTCACTTTCATTATTAGTTACAAAAATGTACTTCCATCACAGAGTAATTAACATAAGTATCTCACCATCTTTTTTACTTTATCATTTATCCCATGTTAAAACTTCCTGGATATAAATACTATGTGTAAAAAAATAGGATTAAAACCTACAGCTCTAAGAGTTTATAATCATCTCTGCAGCCTGCAGTGTGTTCATCTAACATTTTAAATAGATTTTTCCATCATTTAAAACCAATAGGCTAAGTGCTATGCACACTGTTGTAAAGTGTATTTCATGGCTCACTGGGTTTTTCTGTCTTTAACTTTCCAATATATGTAATTTGATTAAAATTTTTGGCTGGTCAGGATAAGGAGGAATAGACAGAAATTGCTCTTAACAGAATCTCCAGCGTGCCTAGTATTGTCATTGAAGCCGAAATGAACATCTTTCTCTGTAGGAAGCTAAAGAAAGTCTTTGTTCCATTTTTACATGGGAGATCATCTGTTATTGTAACCTAGACACCTAAACCCACTCCAGATTCAAAATGTGCCATTTATAAACATGCATGCCAAGTTTCAAATGCCCTTTTTGAATGTTTGCATATTATCTGAAGCTTGCAACACCAAAGCAAAATTCCGTTTCCATTGTATTGTGTCTCTCACACTGCATGTGAGGTGCCTCTTTTCTCTGACATTGCTTGAATAGATGAAGCATAGTTTGACTTTGTTCAAAAAGAGGAATGTTTCTCAGCTCAACTGAAATGATTGCTAGGTATACGCTGCCAACTTCATTTTCCCCCTGCAGAAATGTACATTTTTCCCTATTATAAAATGTACTCATAATAGAAATGAGACAGTTCCCAGGAGTGTGATTATCCAAAGGTAATCTCAACCCAATCTGATTAGAGGCAAGTGGCTCATGCCTCAAAATGCTCCAGGGTATTATTATTTTATGATAACCATACTCTGTATCATGTCTTATTGATTAACTAATAAAGCGTCAGCATTGCTATTTAGAAGAAAAGCTGAGAAACCAGGGAGAGGATAGCTGGTTCTAGAAAGAAAGTGATTCTTTCAGAACGCCCAAACTACCTCTTTTGCGCCACCTCTTTACAATTTCAGTGGTGCATAAGAGGTCAGTACATGCCTATTTTAGTATCTTTGGTGATAAGCTCATTAATTTGTTAAATATGATGCAGTTAGTTACATATAAATGTACCCTCAGTTGCTACCTCTCCCTGTTGTGAGTACTGACTTTGTGAGAGCAGAGTGGCATTCCTTTAAAGAATGCTGTACTCTTTTCTCATCATCCAGATGGCTTGATCACCCAGGTCCGGAGAGATACAGATAGAACCTGAAAAACACAGTACCTAGCTTGCCTGTAGTACCTAGCTCGCCTGTAGTAGCTGCACAATGCTGGTCAAATCACCTAGCACTGGATGAGAAGAGCATATGACTAGCAGGCAAATGTTTTGCAGATACAATAGTTAGGGCTCTCACTAGGTGTGACAACATTCAAACATCCACAATGTTCTTATCATTCCCCAAAACTATGACTACACAGCTATGGAAAAAGGTGGGGTGAGGGAATTGAAGCAATTATCTTAGGTGACTCAATTGAACAACCTACTTTGTCACAATTACTTTATGTTTTCTTTGTAAATATAAGCTTATGGCCTGAATTACCAAGTTCATTGCTCCAGAATTCCATTTCCTCTTCCTATATAGACACAGCTAATATATTCAAGTTGAAACATGTTCCGTAAGTAAGAGTGGCCAGCTCTAGTTCTTGGTGATGTATCTTTTTGATCAAATTTAACTGTCTGAGAAGTAGAATCGAGTCAGTTCTATTATAATTGGTCAAGAGTTACCAGGTGCTAGTCAGGAGCTCTTTCCCTCCTCAATTCATTTCCGTGGCTGTACATTACTGATGTCGTCTGAGCAGAATAACACTTTGAGAAGATATGCATAAGGTTAGCTTAATTTATACATGTCTGCTTTAAGTATCCCACTATTCACAGAGCCAGTGGTATTTTTATCTTCAAAATCCAAACCTGCTAGAATGAAATTTCTGCTAATTTCCCAAAGAACATTTCACCAGAACCTCTATCTTTAAGATCTAAGTATAGTGTTTGCCTCAGAACCCATCTGAACTACTTTCAAAAGGCCCTTAAAACTGATTAAACTACACATCTTCCTATTAGCCCGATGCTGCATCTCTCCTTTTCTAAAGCAGAATTTTACTGCTCATCTCTTTTTTCTCCTATGATAGTACCTTCCCCCTCACCCCCCTGCCATCAGACTTCCTGTTTGTTTGTGTTGTTTGTTTCTGCTGGATAAACACACTTGCTCTAAATTATCTTTGGCATTCTTGCTCAGTAGGACATGGAGACTCTGCCTTCTAGCCTCTTGCAATTAAGGGACCCTGGGAACCCTAAAGACTGATTATGATGGCATTTGTCCTGAGAAGAGTTGTGCAAGAAGAGCTTCCCTTACTCTTTGCTGGAGAATAAAGAGCCAACTACCCTGCTGGTCCTGAACTACTTCTCACACATTAGTGGCTCTTGCTATTTCCATGCTTTTCAACCTGGATGAGTGATGTCTGACATTCTTCTCATGTTTTTCTTTCCTGCTTGCACTTAATTTAGGTGTTTTGTTTTTTACAATGAGGAGCAGAAATAGCTTACACATACGAAAACATGAAAGATGTTGTATGCTCTCCTATCTTATCTTTTCGTTTCTGTGTCTCTGGCGATCTTTTTGGGCTGTGTAGTTCAGTAAGCCCACATTCAATTCAGCATGGGCTAAGTTATGCTGCAATAACAAACAACCTAAAATTATAGTGTTTTAAAATAACAAAGATTTTATTCTCACTACAGGTCCATAATGAAAGAATAGGATCCACTCCACGCATCTTCACTGTCGGACCCAGGTTATCAGGAACACTGCTGTGCACTATAGCAGTGAGAAAGAGAGCTCTGAAGAGTCTTGCATCAGTCAAGTGCTGTGGCCCAGAAATGATACATATCACCTCTGCTTCCATCTCATTGGCCAACATCATGCACATCATCCATCCAACAAGGGTTACACCAATGTGGACAGACAAGACTCCAGTGGATGCCTGAAACTGTGGATAGTAACAAACCCTATGTTTTTCCCATCTGACAACTGAGATGGCTACTAACTGGCAAACAAGTGGGAGCATCTAAAGCATGGAGACACTGGACAAAGAGAGGATTCATGTCCCTGGTGGAAAAGAGGGGGAAGGTTGAAGACTTCATTATGATACTCAGAATGGCTCACAATTTAAAACTTATGAAGTGTTTATTTCTGGGATTTTCCATTTAATATTTTTAGACCTCAGTTGACTGCCATTTATTATGGGTAACAGAGCCCTGGTAAATGAAACCTCAGAAAAGGGGACTACTGTGCAGGGCTGTCAGCATCTAGAGTGGGGAATTGCCGGAAATGCTTGATGAACCGCGTGAATGGTGATCACATGCCCTCAACCAAAACGATAGAGACATCTTTTTCTATCTTATAAAGAAGGCCGTTTGCATCTTCTCCCACATTACCTAATAAATCCTCATAGTACCTCAAAACCTTGCATTAGGCATATGTTTCTCAAATGTTAAGGCTTAGCAATAAATCCACTAGTTTTCTATTGCTGCATTAAAAAATACCCCAAACATAGTGACTTCAAGCAGCATACATCTATTATCGAAGAGTTTCCCTGGCTGGGAAGTCTGGATATGGGCTAGGTGGGCAGTGTGCTCGGGGTCTCACCCAGCTGGAATCAAGGGTCGGCCAGGGCTGCAAGTCCCTCAGAGGCTTTGTATCTTCTGCTAATCTCACTGGTCCTTGGCAGAATTCTGGTGCTTTGGGTTGTTAGAGTAAAGTCCCAGCTTCTTGCTGGTCATTGTTTGGGGACTACTCTGGGTTCTGGGGTGCCCTTGGATTTTTGCCACATGTCCTGTGTTAGCAGTTCACAACATGGCTGTCTGCCTTTCCAACATGAGCAGAAGAAATCTCTCCCACTTCAAATATCTGAACTCTTGTAAGGGCTTCCTGATAGGGTCAGGCCCACCCAGCATAATCTGTCTTTTGATTAACTCAAAGTCAACTACTTAGGGCTCTTAATTACATCTGTTTATACCTTCTGCCATACCCCATAACATACTGATATAGAGAGTGATATTCCATTATATCCATAGGTGCCTTCACACTCAAGGGGAGGGAATTATTCAGGGCATATACACCAGGGAGCAGGAATCTTGGGGGCCATCTTAATAATTTTGCCAACACAGAGACACAGAAGGACCACAAGCAATTAGAAGCCAGTCTTGAAAGATGAGTGATTTGCTGTGTTTGGGACTGTCTTACTAGCTGGCTTCATAGAATAACTTGTTGGAGTGTTCAATGAATTAACAATTAAAAGACACACACACACACACACACACGAGAGAGAGAGAGAAGAAAGCTGATATGAAATGATTTGATTTGGTGCTGCAGGTAGAGAGGGCCATGAGGGGAGTGAGGAGCCAGGTGTGAATCAGATCAGCTGCCCAAATGCCAAATTTCCAGTGTATACCCAGTCATCACTCTGTCTCTTTAACAATGAAATGTGTGGCATTCTTAGTTGGCCCTTGATAGTATATCTGATTGTATCTCCCTTTTGATTTCTTTTTAAGGTTTACTTCTGAAAACAACACTACTCTTTTTGCATGATTCTTTTCTTTTCTGGAGTGAACACTTGTTGTTCTGCTTCTTGCCCAACTGCTTAAGATGGCTCATTATTCTATAATATGTGCAGTATTGCCCAGAAGTAATTTTCCTTTTATTTTTGCCCACAGGGTGGAAAATTAAGGATGAAATACAACTTTATTTTTGCTTTTCCCAGAAGAGGTGACAAGGTAGTTTTTTTCTGCCTGTTTTTCTATTAGCAGTGAAATATTATTTTGGCTATAACAGTTGACTACTTCATCCTATCTTGGCAAAAGTTTTATGTAGAAAGCCTCCTGCCCTTGTTTATGCCCCAGAGGCCCATCCCGGGGTCCTGCAGGATGGAGGGGGATTTCTACCCACAGAGCCTCGGGGACCTGGTTTCCTGCGCCTTAACCATGCTCGGGTATGTCTTTGCATGTCCTTCTTCTTTCTCTAATTGGGAGGCTTATTCTCAATCTCTCTATAATATTTCTGCTCAGGAAATACCACTTTTTAAACTGAAGAGGTGACACTCTAATGAAGACTTGAGCATCAATAGTATTGGCTTCTCTTTGGTGCTGAGTGTTGACATACTAGTGGAAACACTGACCAAGGGGAACTCTACATTTTAAGAGACTTTCTCTTCCTTTCATTATTTTCTGTCTCCTGCTGGCTGTCTTTATCCATTCCAATGTGATGGAGAATTTCAAGAACTGTAGTAGTAAAGAACTATTAGGATTAACCATTAGGGCCACTTTTATAGACCTTTTCTTCTGTTTGCCTTTCACATCATTTTATGACCAATACCTAAGATGAACTAATTTGATGAAGAGCGTTATTTTTTTTTTAACTAAGGAATATTTAAAAATCCATAGAAGAGTCCTGGAGCATCCATTCAGTATTTATTCAACACAAATTCTTGAATAAGTACTGTGAGTATAGCACTGCGCCGGCCACTTTAGGCATATAAGAAAGATGTGGTTTCTGCTTCAAAGAGAATAGTTGGTGAAAAGAACATAAGTTCAGAATCAGACAGACAAGGGTTTAAATCCTTGTCCTGCTACCTGCTGGGTGTAAATCTCATGCATATTCCTTATTTCCCTATGTCTCAGTTTCCTGTCTGTGAAATGAGTGTTATGAACCCTGTTTCCTTATATTGTGAATATTAAAAGACTCCAGTAAGATGAAAAATATATTACATCATGACCAAGTTAGGATTATATGAGAAATGGATGAATAATTTAATATTAAAAATTCCATAAATAGATTCTACCCATTAACCAATCATTAGAGAAAAACCATATGGTCATCTCTGTAGATACAGAAAACACATTTGAAAAAAATAATGTGGTTTGGCTCTGTGTCCCCACAGAAATCTCATCTTGAGTTGTAATCTCCACGTGTCAAGGGAGGGACCTGAAGTCCCCACGTGCCAAGGGAGGTAAGTGATTGATTATGGGGCAGTTTCTCCCATGCTGTTCTCATGATGAGTGAGTTCTCACGAGATCAGATGCTTTTAGAAGTGGCAGTTTTTCCTGTGCTCATACTCACTTTCTCCTGCCCCCTTGTGAAGAAGGCACTTGCTTCCCCTTATGCCTTCTGCCATGACTATAAGTTTCCTGAGGCCTTCCCAGCAGTGTGGAACTGTGAGTCAATTAAAACTCTTTCCATTATAAATTACCCAGTCTTGGGTATATCTTTATAGCAGCGTGAAAACAAACTAGTACAAAAAACTTCAATATTTAATCATGATTTAAAAAAAAACAACTCTTAGCCAACTCTTATGAACTTCCTTTACTGGATAATGTACCTACCAAAAACCTAGAGTAAATATCTTTATTAATGATGAAAAGTTAGAAGCATCCATTTAAAATCAGTCCTTAGATAATAATGGTCATCTGTCACCAGTTCTTTATCCAAAATTATACTGGACTTACTAGCAAACACAATAAGACATGAAAAAGAAAGAAAATCATAAGAACTGAAAAGCAAGAAACATGACTCCTAGTATTTATGGAGGATATGACCACCTACAAAAGAACCCAATGCATCCTATATACAAAGCATTGGGGTTTAAAAGAAAGGTTTTTAGGCTGGCTTGATCTATAATTAGCATATAAAAACCAATTTTATTATATGCTTTAGCCAGAAACAGTTGGAAAACATATTTTCAAAGGTTTTTATTTATAAAGAACCTAGAAATTAATCTAACAGAATCTGCCAGGTCAGTATGGAAAAATTTATAAAATGCTTTTCAAGTCTTTAGCCAGCTTATATTCCACACTCAATAATTGTAACCACTCAGATTATGGGCGTGCTCAACTCCTTTACATTTTCCCTGCTTTAACATCATGGCCTGACTAAACTGAATTCATGGTTCTATCCAACACTTCCTCTAACCTATGCTTGCACCTGCACAACTGAATGTGCTGGAATCAAATAACACAAACATGCTCACTGGTTTTACTTTAAATTCAGAATTGCCCATCTCAGTTGAGCCCTACCAGAGCCCTGCAATTATACTGTCTTCCTTTGGTACATTTGTGCTCCTCTTCTCTTAGACAAGTGTCTTCCAAATGGATACCTGAACATAGATCACCATATGATCCAGAAATTTCACTTCTGGGTATATATCTAAAAGAATTGAAAGCAGGGGCTTAAATAAATAAATATTTGTGTACACCATGTTCATAGAAGCATTATTCAAATTGTCAAAAAGGAGAAACAACCCAAATGCCCATGGACAGATGGATAAACAAAATGTCACACACACACACACACACACACACACACACACACACACACGAATATTATTCAGCTTTTAAAAGGAGTGATGGTCTGATACATGCTACAGCATGGATGAACCTTGAAGACATTGTACTAATTGAAATAAGCCAGTCACAAAAAACAGACATTATATGAGGTACCAAAATAGTTTCATAGAGACAAAAATGATAAGACTGGTTGCTAATGGCTGGGGAATGGAGGAATGGGGAGTCGTTTAATGGGAACAGAGTTTCCATTAGGGATGATGAAAAAGTTCTGGAGATGTGTAGTAGTCATGGTGGTACCACAATGTAAATGTACTTAATGCCACTGAATTGCACACTTAAATAAATGGCGAAAATGTTAAATTTTATGTTGTATATATGTTTAACTACAATTTTAAACAAATGGATATATGAAGAATTCCTAAGAGACATATTGGCAAGGATATTTTTAAGAGAGTCACTTTGCAGATTTACACTTACCCCAAATTAACTTGCCTGAGAACATCTGGAATTCAAGAGTTTCCTTTCATAATTGCTCTTCTCTTTTTTATGAAAATAGGAAAAAACCCCATGCATCTTATCTGTTATGAATCTTAGTATGCTCCATGGCCCAGTGCATCAGGAATTAGATACAGGAACAACCTGAAATATTGGTATTTGTGTTAAGAAAATAAATGACATTATTGGGGAATATAACTATTACAGCTCAGTTTCCTATTCTTTGCTTTTAATTAAACTGAAGAAGAACTAATTAATTGTCAGTTGGTAGATCATTAAAAATAATTTTAATAATAGATATAAAAATATTTATAAAAATACTTTTTGGTAATAATATTTGTGATTTCTGCTACATAACTCAGAAGCGTTTCAAAAATTCCATAACTTTGCTTTAACAAAACTCGTTCTCTTCCCAGCTGGTTATATAAATGAAATTACATCTTTCGCAATGATTTAAATTTATAATGAAAAATTTTAGTTGCCACTTAAAAAATATATGAGGAAATATCCATTTTCAAAATTATTTTAGGAGGTATGCAAGCGAAAAAAGTTTGATGATTGCTAAACTAGTGGACTGCTTCACATTGTTTCCTCTCTTCTCAAAACACCAACTTCTCCCAGATTCTAATGGACATGATGAAAAGTGAATATGCTCACCACAAACCACCCATCATATCTACACACCCACAAGCATCTGTACACACACACTCCACCATCCCATCCCTCCTGCTCCTAGAGATGAACTCACCACGCTGTTAACTCAACCCAAGCCCTTTCCTTGTGCTCCAGGCGCCACCTCTCCTTGCTTGTTCCAGGGCATTGCCTGCAATTTACTTCTCTCCTGCATCATCCATTTTTTGCCTTTGTACTGAATCATTCCTATTAATATACAAACAGGCTGATATTTCCTCTCATCTTAAAAACAAAGCCTGTCTTGATCTACTTTTCCTTCCATTGGCCATCCATTCCCCTCATCTCTTTATATATAATTTTACAATTTATAGCAGAATTCCTTGAAAGAGTTGTCTATTCTCAAGGCTTTAACTCCTCTCTCAGACCCATTTCTGTGAGGTCCCCTTCCCACTACCATGGCTCTTGTCAAGGTCAACAAAAGACCTCTGCTTTGCTATGTCTAGTGGTCAGTTCTTAGGCCTCATCTTCCTGGACCTATCAACAGCAGATGGCACATTTAGAAATGACTTCTTTCCTTGGCTTCCCAGACACCATACCCTCCTGGAGTTCCTGGTTGCTTCTTCTCAGTCTCCTTCGCTGCTTCCTCCATCTCTATCCAGCTTCTAGGAACTAGACTAATCCAGAGTTTAGTCTCAGACCTCTTCAAGATCTGTTCCATCTGTGTGCATTCTCCAGTTGTCTCATCCAATCTCCTGGCTGTAAATTCCAGCTATACCAGCTTCTCTTCTTGCTCTGGGTAACTTCTCTCCCTCCAGATCTATTCTCTACCTTTCTCTGCCCTGGTCTCTACCCAGGACGTTGGCTTGTATGTGTTTTATCTGTAGGTCTCTGTGCCTTCTGGATTCTGGCTGGTTGTGACTAATGGTGAATGGTGGCAAGATATTAAAGGGAAAGAGAGGAGTGATGTTGGCCTTTTTTTCCCTCAGCTCCAACTGTATGAAGACATTTAACCAAAGATAACGTCTCTCATGGGCCTCCTTGGTCATTATCATTATTATTATTAAATATAGGGTCTCACTCTATTCCCCAGGCTCGTGTTTAGTGGCATAATCATAGCTCACTGCATCCCTGACCTCTTAGGCTCAAGTGATCCTCCCGCCTCAGCCTCCCTAGTAGCTGGGATTACAGACTTGAGCCACCACGTTTGGGTAAAGCCTCTTTCTTGACCCAATTATCCACCTCGAAATTCCGGTAACTCCTATCTCCCTTGTTCTTTGCTATTCCAAGTAGAGCACTGGTGTTTCACCAGCTCTTGTGTTTCCCTGTACCCCCATTTGAAAAATAGTTCCTTTGTAAATAAAACCCTCCTTAAATTTTTCTAATTTGAGCATTGCACTATTTTCTGTGGCGATCCTGAAAGATACATCCAAACGTCTAGCATCATTCAGAGCCTCCCTTTGGAACTCCAGTCTTCTCTGTCCAGCAGGCTGCAGGACACCACTTCTGAGATACCTCATAGCAACCTCAAACATCACGTCCAGCGTTGAGCTCTTTGCATTCCCTCCAGCCTGTTCTGCCTCCCTTCTTCTCATCTCAGCAAAGGCAATACCATTGTTCCTTTTGCTGAGGCATTTCTCTTGGACTAATCATTTCTTATCGTTTCTCATGCCTCACACTGTCCATCAACAAATCCTGTCAGAGCTGCTATAGCTCAGAGATGTTTTTCTCTTCCAAACCTCATGTTGAAATTTGATCCCCACTGTTGGAGGTGGGACCTAATGGGAGGCGTTTAGGTCATGGGTGTGGATCCTCCTGAATAGATTAATGCCCTAATAGAGTTAATGCCTTAATAGAGTCTAACAGAGTTCTTTCTCCATTACTTCCCTCAGAGCTGGTTACTAAAGAGCCTGGCACCTCCCTGCTCTCTCCTGCCTCCTCTCTCACCCTGTAGTCCCTGCACAGGCTGGCTCCTCTTCACCTTCTGCCTTGATTGGAAGCAGCCTGAGGCCGTCACCAGTTGCAGATACCCAATCTTGAATTTTCCAGCCGTCAGAATCATGAGCCAAATAAACCCTTTTTTCCTTTACAAATTACCCACCCTCTAGATATTCCTTTATAACAACACAGTGCTTCTTTTCACTGGCCACTTCTCACCACCCCATTGCCACTATGCTGGTCCACGCCACCATCAATCTTCTCTGGATGAAATGGGCAAAAGCCTTGAATAAGCTTTCACAGAGGCAGGAACACAAATGACCAATGTTTATGATATATTTAATCTCATTAATATCAGAAAAATTCAAGTTCAGATTTGCAATGTAAATCACTAGATTTAAAAAGAAATCATAAGTGTCACAAAACAAAGTGTGAGTGAGGATACGGAACAAATGGAATGCTTATGCCTGCTGGCGGAAATGCCAGTTGTACCATCATGGAGAAGACAGTGTGGTATTAACCCCTAAATGTGAACTTCCCATGTGTACCAGGAGACCTGTTTTGGAATGTTTACAGCAGCATTGTTTATCATAATAACAAAATCAAACAACCCCTCTCAAAGAAACACAATTTTGAGAAGCTAGAAAGAACTCAGATGTCCATCGACTGAATGAGTAAATGAACTCATGAATATTAATAAATATAGTATATTCATACTATATAGTTTATGGCAGTGAAAATGAATGAAGCACAGCTGCACACTGGCTTTCTCTTTAGTCCTCCTGGCCTGTGTCGCTCACGCCACGCAGCTCAGCTCCAGAGTGGATCCAATAACACGGCCCATCCAGTGCCCACCTGGGCTGTCAATGCGGCCCCAGCTCCCTTCCTCTTAGATGCCACTTCTGACTCATCCCGCTTCTGGCTTTATCCACCAAATAGTCTCTGGACCTCACCTCCAATGCAGGTGCTGTGTGAGTGTGGGTGTGGGTGTGGGTGTGTGTGCGTGTGCGTGCATGTGTGAAAGAGAGAGAGGTGATTCTTGTGGAGGAGAGGAGAGGGAAGATTCCAGAACGCTGTTATGATTCTGTTAGGAAGAGGAAGGAGGGAATGGATGCTGGATATGTCCGCACATAGCCACTGCCCACTACTGCTAGTTTGTTTCTGTGTCTCTTACCATACTGCAAACTCCTTAAGGGGAGAAACCATGTCAGTCATCTCTGCATTCCCCTACCACAGTGCCCAGCACATGCCAAGCACTCAAGAAATATTGAACAAAAGAGTAGCATAAGAGAGACCTAACTGGCCAAACCTACTGAAACAGACCTAACTGAAACAGAAATCAGGTCAAGAGTGTCTTGCCAGAACCAACACGCTCCCTGGGAAAGCTGCTATGGAAAGATAAGGAAATGGATGGATGACAAATTAGGAAATAGAGGCAGTTTAAGGGCTACTCTGAGTGGCAAAACAAAAGCATAGTGGTCAGGTACAATGACCACCCCAGGAAAGGGAGCTAAGGTGGCAAGGCTGCGACCACCATGGCCTTTTAATGAAATCTTCAGAAGTAACCCCATAGGAAGGTGGTGTTTTCTTAATCATAAAAGAAGCACAGCAGGAGTTTTTGTTCTCCAGACACTAGGGCGTAGAACATGGCTTGTCATCCAACTGGAACAGCATTTCTGGCAGCAATGCCTTTCGGTAGCTTTTCTGACCTCGCCCACCCCACCCCAGCATAAGCCAGCCACTGCCCAGGCAGGCTGCAGTGGCACCACGGTGCAGATGCACCAGGCCCTCTTGGCTCACCCACTTGCCCCTATGTTCCGAATCAGCCCACTGTTAATGTTTCATACCCGCCCCTGACCCCTATGAGACCCATTTACAACTCCTGTGTCTGAGAAGGTGCCAGAGAACTCAGAGAAGAGAAGCCCAACGTTGCCCTGACTTATGGTCAAAACACTAAGATCTGGCCAGTGTGTGCAAGTATTTCAGGACCCCGCTTCACAGCAGGGTCATCACCTGTGGTTACACATGTGGTTGCACGGAAGCTCTGGCTGAGGGATGGGGTCGCTGAATCCAGACTGCGCTCTGCTCACCAAGCTTGGGGGTGGGGTGCATCCTGCCTCTGCCTGGAAGGTGGGACTCTTCTCCTAAATGCTTCTGCTTGCCAAGCCAGGCCTGCATCTGCCTAGAGGGGCCCTCTTGTCTAACTGGAACAGAGAGGCACAGTGTTCCCTTCCCATCCTGTCCCTAAAACAGACCCAGAAACCTTGGGCTGCTTTGAGCTTGCTTTTTGTCTCAACAGGAAATATGCAAGAACCAGCAGCTTTCTTACTGGCAGTGAGACCATCCGAGATGCTTGTCCTCCTCGATCCTGTTCTCTGCCAACTTCCCATTCCCCTTCCTGCAGATGGGCCGTGATCCTGGCCAATCTTCACAGCCTTGCTCATGGCTATCTGTGTCTTCCTGGTTGCTGTCTGTCTGCAGAGCATCCTCTGACCCATTGATCACCCTGCTCGGTGGGGGACGTGGCGTGGCTACTCAGTCTACTCTCGACCTGTCCCATGGCTCCTTGCCAGGCCGATTCCTGGCTCATGGCTTAGCCCTGGACTTCTGTTTGTTTGTGCCTAGGCTCCTGCCTGGTTGCTGACGCCATCCCTGAACGCTGCTGGTCCTGGCTTTCGGTCTTGACTCTGGGCTTCAGAATTTAGAAACTTAGTACTGACAGCAACCTCTGATCTGGACAGGAAGGGGTTGTTTTCCACGGATGGAGTGTATCTGTCCACCCCAATTAGACATGTTGGAGCAGCCAGGCCTGGCCCGCTGAGCATGCTACACATGCCCCTATTTACGGATGGCCTTCTGGACCCTCTTTCTCTTCCAGCACTCGCTCCCCACCCTGTTCTTCTGGTCAGCAACAGAGTTCATTCCACTGTTATCTGTAATCCTGTGAATCTTTCTGGATTTCAGATTATCTTTCTTAGCATTGTTTAAGCAATTTGCTCACAGACTCCATCATAATACCCTTCATAGCTTACCCAGAAACTAAGATCCTCCGAACCTGTGCCTCCTCCAAGAGCCACCCTCTCCCCTCTCCTCCCTCTTCCTCACACACAGCCTGCTTTTGGGGGTGGGGTCCAGACACCATTTGGTTGATGAAGCCAGAAGCAGGATGAGTCAGAAACTGAGTTTAAGAGGAAGGGAGACGGGCTGCCCTGAAAGTGTGCATTGTTGCTAGACAGAGTAGCTGTTCCCATTCTGGAGCTGAGCTACGTGATGTGTCTGCACATGAGCAACACAGGCCAGCAGGGCTGGACAGAAAGCCAGGATCACAGAGGAATAAGAGACTAGGTGTTACCGAGTAAATGTGTGTGTTCCTCCCCCCAAGTTGATATGTTAAAGTCCTAACCCCCAAAGTGATCATGTTGGAAGATGAGGCCTTTGGGAGGTGATTAGAATTAGATGAGCATGGGACCCTTCTGTTGGGAGTAGAGGCCTTATAAGAGGAGCAAGAGTCTCTCTCCTCGTGTGTATGTGTGTGTGTGTGTGGGGGGGGTCTGAATGTGTGAGGCTGTGTGAGTGTGTAGGGGTGTGTGTGAGTGTGTGTGTGACAGTGAGTGTGTGTATGTGTGTATGTGATAGTGTGTGTGAGTGTGTATGTGTGAGAGTGTGTGTATGTTGTGTGTGTGTGTGAGCATGTGCATGTGTGATTGTGTATATGTGTGTATATGTGTGTGAGCATGTGTATGTATGTATGTGTATCTGTGTGTGAGTGTGTGTGTATATATGTGTGTGAGTGTGAGTGTGTGTGCCTCCGTGCACCAAGGAAAGGCCATGTGAAGACACTGTAAGGAGGAGGCCATCTGCAAACCAAGGAGAAGTTTCCTCAACAGACACCAACCCTGCTGATACTTTGATCTTGGACTTTCCAGCTTCTAGAACCGTAAGAAAATCAATGTTTAAGCCATCCAGTGTGTGGTATTTTGTTACAGCAGCCCGAGCTGATGAAGACACTAGAGGAGATAATCCTGCCAAAAGCCTGGGAGAAAAGATTACACATTGGAAAATGAGCTTGGTAGTCATCGTGCCTCCTACTCCCTTCCCCTGCCCCAGCCCCACTTCTGGCTGGGATCTTTGAAGAGTCCAGTTCCCTTTTCCTCCATAATTCATTCTGTCCACCTACTCATTCCAGCACACTTTTTGATCTGATTTCTATGGCTCAGCTCCAAGGTGCTTGCCCCAGTCCCCTGGGCTGCAGGAGCCCACTCTGTACTGCCCCGTTGCTCCCACCCGACCCTCTACCATGGTTCTGGCATTCAGGCTCTGCTCCCCTGCACCTGGCTCCAGTGAAGCACGAATGCAGTGAGGACAGCAGTCCTTTCTTTACACTCCACAGCACCTAATGTGATTTGGGGCACATGTCATGATTAGTCAATGTTTGTTAATTGATTGATGAATAGATTGATTATAAGCATATTTTCCATTATACTATATAACTTGGTATTTTTCTAAGTGTGCTATAAGGACCTGTTGTACCAGAATCTTACTGAATGCCTTCTAAAATGCAGATCTTGGACCCCACCACACCGCTAGCAAACCAGAATTTCTGAGAAGAGAGCTCTGGCATTTGTGTTGTGGTGGATGAAAGATGGTTACAAATTCTTTGACAGTTTCCCCACCTAGAGGTGGGATCTATTTCTCCACCCCTTGAAATGCCCATGGCTGCTCTGATCAATGGAAGGATACAATGACAGCTCCAGAGCTAGCATAGGTCTCTGGGAGCCCTGGGCCACCAGAGAAATGTGATGAGACCCTAAGACCACATGGAGACAGAGAAAAACATGGCTGAGCTAACTTTATAATCACTCTCCAATTTTCCAGTCATGTAGGTGAAATTACCTCCGACTCTCCAAACAAGACCAACCACCAGCTGAATACCAATGGGCAATCCCAGTCAGTCACATGGAACAGAAGAATCACTCAGCTGAGCCCTGCCAGAATTCTTGACCCACAAAATCCTGAAATGCAATTAAGTGGTTGTTGTTTTAAGCCTCTAAAGTTTAAGGTGGTTTGTTAAATAATGATAAACAACAAGAATATGCAAGTGTCACAAATTCTCCAGGTTATACATGTGTATCCTAGAATTTAAGAGTCATTGTTGTAGAAGGATCTGACATTAATGAGTAACATTTTATGTTAAAGGATAGAAAGGATAATTCATTTCATAATGTGTTGTCTACATATCCTAGGGGAAGGAAGATATGGTAAAACAAAATCTCACAATTTATGTTGTTGGTACTCATTTTATTGGACAGCAGGCCAGATCTGCTCATAGCATAAACAAGAGAGGGCCTCCAGCTCTACTGAACTTTTCTAGACAATTCAATTGCCACAGACAGTGTTAATAAACAGTGTCACCTCAATGGAATAAAATTTAACTTTGGATTTAAAATGTAGTGAGCCCTGACAACATTTGGTTTGGACATGTTTCCTTAGTCTATGCTTCCAGGCCAAAACTAAGATGATTTTTTTTTCCTGGTTTGTCTCTTGGGAGCATATTTTAAGACTAAGCTTGTGGGGCTTTTTTTGGGTTTTATAATGAAACCCTTAGACTTGTAAGTCACATGACTGACCACTGCTTTTGCCATAGTTTTGGATAAAAACCACGGACCTTACAAGCCCCACTGGGATTAGTGACTTTTGTTTTGGTTTCTCAACAAAGCAGTTTGGACAAATCTGAGAGATTTTTCCAGACTCAGCAGAGATCTGTGGGAAACTCAGCATCTTCCTTGGATGCTTCAGCTCAGCTTCAGTGGGTTTGGATGGACCCAGTGCTTAAAATGGAACTCCAAAAGCATAAAACCACACGAGCCAAAAGTATTTTCCAAAATGAGTTTAAGCTAAAGCTGCCGGGATATGTGCCCTCTCTGTGCAGACAAGCAAATGTGTCCCTTCCAACTTGATCTCCGACTTGCCTTCAAGCACATGGCATCTGCAGTGCCACCCGCTGAGTAGACCTGTCCCTTAGAACCGAACTTGGGCCTCTTTAGACACTCATCAGAGACAGTGGTGTGTTTCTAAACACTCAACAATTTAATTCGGGCAAGAAATCCACCTCGCCATTTATTTTTATTTTATTCATCTGAATAACAAAGTGCCCATATGGTGGTATCACTTGAGGATAGCTGACAAATAAACATAGTCATCCTTTGAGCCAGTGGTTCTCACACAGCAGGCCTGGTCATGGCAAGGCTGCTTCAACACTGCTTGGGGCTCTAGTTACAAATACAGATTCCCAGGCAACCCTGCCAAATCGAATTTCTGGGTGGGAGCCCAGGAATCTTTATTTTTAATGAGTTTCTCAGATGATTGTACACATCCAAGTTTAGGAAACACTTTGGTGTTTAAAAAACACTTCTGCTTCTGGCTGAGATGGAGTTACAGGGACTGGATTTATCCTCCTGCCTGACACAACTGAAAAACTGGGCAAAATGTGTGAAAGAATGCTTTTAGACAGGGACAGCAAGAGCACACAGTGATGATCTCTGTGAGGGGAACAAATGAGGTGGACCCTAGGATAGCCCCAGCTCACTGTCTGAGGACTTTCTAGGCTGCAGCGCAGGCAGGAGAAAGCCAGGTAGAGCATGGTGACCTCCCTGGGGGATAGATCTGGTGGTCCAAGAAGCCACAGTGGCTAAAGGAGAGTTGGACACCGCTTGCTATATGAGAAAATCACTTTATCAAAAGAGATTACTAGGCCAGGTGTGGTGGCTCATGCTAGTAATCCTAGCAGTTTGGGAGGTCGAGGCAGGCAGATAGCTTGAGCCCAGGAGTTCGAGATCAGTGGGGAGCATAGTGAAACCCCCATCCCTACAAAAATTAGTGGGGCATGATGGCATGCTCCTATAATCCCGGCTACTCAGGTGGCTGAGGTGGAAGGATTGCTTGAGCCTGGGAGGTCGTGGCTGCAGCTGAGCCGAGATCGTGCCTCTGCACTCCATCCTGGGCGACAGAGATGATTAGAAGGCAATTGTATTTTACTCTCCTGAAGATTTGTCTTCACTTCATAGAAGAGTCATCCCACAGTAAGGGCCTGGCTGCTGAATTACTGGAGGCCTGTCCTTCCAATATTCTGTGGGAATATGCTGTGGCTTTGGGAGAGGTGTGAGCGGTATGCAGCTGCTAACATGGACTAAGGCCAAGCAAAGAATGAGTTTACTACATGCCCTTGTCTGTGTTTTTAAGATAGAGATATAGACATATTACAACGTGCAGCGTATTTCTGTGGGGAACATAACAAAGTGGTGTGATAGCTACCTCTGAGGACCAGGCCTGACAGCCTGGGATGCAGTGGAAGATTATTTTTATTGTATACTTTCTGTATTGTTTAAATATCTTACAATGCACATGTATTTGTTTTTCACCACCAACAACAAAAAGCTAGTTAAAATAAAATACTAAAATGAATCACCTTAAGGATTTCCTTAAATATTTAACAAAATTTCATTTCATTTCTACAAACTCACTCACCATACAACTCTAGGAAATACCTACAATGTAAAGCAATGGTTATAATCCGCACCTATGTGATAATTTATTCTATACGTCATTCACAATTTAGTTGATCTTTTATTCATCTGGCATATATATGAAACTACGCAAAAAATAACAACACATTTCATCGTTATTGTGTTTCAAATTGTTTGAAAGACAAGCTGTTGTCTTTATTGCCTATTCGTTTCCAAAATATGAGTTTAAAAGTATTTAATTGTTTTGGGGACCTGGCCCAGTCCTACACAATACCCAGCATCAATTATCTGGCTACATACACATTCCTGCTGTTTCCGAAATCTACAAAATCATTCTATTTGAGACTTCTAAGTGTCAGAAAAATAAGATATTTCTAAGGCCTTGTCTCTATATCTAGGTGCATGTAAGATAAAGAAAAGCTTCTGGGTGGAATAAATGTTCATGCCTCAGGCCTTGGCCAGCACTCCAACATGCTAACATTGAGACCCAGGGTGACAGCAGCTTTTTCTAAAAGGACACTGCCCCACTCTTGCCAATGTGTTTCCTATTCTTTTCTTAAAGTCCGCATACACACGTTTTTGTGGTTAGGCAAAAAAGATGAGCTCTATGAATGATCTAAAAGTTTTGCTTGCCCAGACAACAAAGATTTTGAAAGCTTAAAGAGTTAAGAGGCCCAAAGAATAGGTTTAATCAAAGAACCAAAGTTGAATAAAATGATTCTGGGAATCTAAATAACTGAGAAATCATTTCCATTCTTCCAAGCTGCTGAGATCCCATCGTGCCTTCTCTACTCATGGATTCCCACCCCTAGGACAGGTGAGTCCAGTTCCTTTTCTCCTAAATTATTTCTCAAAAACAGTGGGAAAGGGAGGAAAATATGGCTATGCTTGTGTTTGCTTGTATCAGCGTAAATCCCAGGAGGATACACAAGACGCTAACAATGATCTTACGGGGAGAAGTGGTTGGGGGAAGGGGCCGGGCCAGAGCAGATAGAGACAGACTCCTCAACATTTATGTTTTTATATTGTGTTGATATTGCCCCATGTTAATGCATCACCTAGTTTTATTTTTATTTTTTAAAGATGAGTTTGGTCGCCTAGGTTCTAGTGCAGTGGCATAATCATAGCTCACTGCAGCCTCAAACTCCTGGGCTTGAGCAATCCTCCCATCTTAGCCTCTCAAATAGTTAGGACTACAGTCAGGTACCACCATGCTTGGCTACATTTTTTATTTTTTGTAGAGAGAGGCTGTAGAGAGAGTAGACTGCTACTCTATGTAGTCCAGGCCGATCTCAAATTCCCGGCCTCAAGCAATCCTTCTACCTCAGCCTCCCGAAGTTCTGTGATTATGGGCATGACTCATGATACCTATTCTTAAAATTGAAGTTAAAAAATATTTCTCAAAGTTCATCTCTTTTCATAAAACCGTTATATAATATGCCTATGCCTGGGTTGAACAGATTGAAGTTGCACAAACTGACTAAAAGCAACAGGCAGCTAGAGCCCAACTCTGCCTCCCTCCTTTAGTTCCCAATGGAATGAAAAGGGATCTGAAGAAATTGTCTCATTGACTGATTTCCTTTTGGCTGCCACTTTTCACAATCTTATGTCAGATTAATCCATAGGTTCTTAGAACATTTTGAAAACTAAGGCAAAATTCTACTTTGTGTAGTTTTTCCTTTTACAGACATTTTGGGCACCTCACTACAGAGTAACCTGTACACATGAGGATAAGCAAAACAAAGAGGAGCTAGAAAGTCTAAGAGATTGTGTGTGTGTGTGTGTATGTGTGTGTGCAGGGGATGTTGGGGAATGGTAGAGAAGGACTGGAGGTATTTCCCAGTGTAAACATTAGAGGTTTAATTTTTGCAAAGCTGCTTTTCTGGTGAAATATTGCTGACTGTATTTGGAAGTTGATAATATAATTCAGTTCTCCTCTGGGCATTGTGGGTACCCTATTATTTTCTTGGTTGAAATGCTTTCTCCTCACCCCAGAAAAGTAGAAAAAAACTGAATAATTTCATATTGGACACTTTCCCTTTCGGGGAATAATTTAAGCACTACCATATGTCTTCTTATTTTGTCCTTCTACTGTCTCTCATGAACCGCTGGGCTTTGAAAATGCACAAAGAAAACAAACACAGAGAAACACACTGGAGAAGCATGGGGGTGTGTGTGTGTGTGTGTGTGTGTTTAAAAACACTGGTGATTCCCCAATCACTGGGCCATGGTAATTATCCAGGAAGGTGTTTGAAGATATGCTCCACTGAAGGGGAGTGATAACAACCTTTAGAAACTGCTTAAGCCCCAGGAACTAAAATCAGCCTGATGGTGGCTGCACGTGATGGGAAGAAATCATCACAGAAATTAGACTCAAAAACAAGCTCACGAAGTGTGTTTGCTATCAGCCACCAGCATCAGAATGCTCCAGGCCCAGGTTGCAGGCGTTTTACCTGCGATGAATAGCTTGCTCTGAGGCACTCTTAAGTTGCTGTCTCTTTCCCCGTATTGTGTGGTGTTATTGCCCCACTTTCACAATGGGCTGTCAGAATAGCTAGAGCAGAGGCCTATTTCTGAAGCATCCTAATCAGCCTAGAAATAATAGTCCAGTTATCTGATTTTTTACACAGTTTTTGTTTTTTTTTTTTTTTGAGATGGAGTCTTGCTCTGTCACCAGGCTGGAATGCAGTGGCATGATCTTGGCTCACTGCAACCTCCATCTCGGGGGTTCAAGCAATTCCCCTGCCTCAGCCTCCTGAGTAGCTGGGACTACAGGTGAGCGTCACCACACCCAGCTAATTTTTTGTATTTTAGTAAAGATGGGGTTTCACCATGACCAGGATGGTCCTGATCTCTTCACCTCATGATTCACCTGCGTCAGCCTCCCGAAGTGCTGGGATTACAGGCGTGAGCCACTGTGCCAGGTACTTTTACACAGTTCTTTATCTTTTCCCAGCACCAAGGAGTTTTGTAGCTAACCTTATTCACATCAAACAACTGTGGAGGTTAAAGTTATCTCAGATTTGAAGCCATATCATTTACTTGAAAGGTGTAGTGATTCTTAAAGTACATTTAAAGGACACAAGAAACTGAATTCAAAAGGCCTCTTGTCTCTGAAAGCTGATTAAATCATATAAATTATCAAGACATTTATTTCAAAAATACTGAGAACATCAGAGTGTTCTTGGAAGGTGCCTGCAGCCCCTACATCCTTTCACGTCCTCTCAAGAAGGGTCCCCGTCTCCTCAGCTGAATCAGGATGGGCTGGTGACAGTGAAGGATGGTAGAGTGTCGCTGTGTGACTTCCAGTGCTGGGCCAGAAAAGGGCATGCTGCTTTTACTTTGCTGTCTTGGGCCGCTTGCTGTGGGGTAAGCTAGCCAGCACATAAGAAGCCTGACTCCATTGAGAAGGCCACATTGGGAAGGCCTTCTGGTCTCAACCTCACTGGGCTTCCAGAACAGCTGGCATCCCCTGCCAGCCATGTGGATGGGCATCTCGGGCATGCAGCCCATGTGAGCCATCAGATGATTGCAGTCTCGTCAATATCTGATGACAGCTTCATGAAAACCAAGTGTGCCAAGGGAGTAGCCAAGCCCTTCTTGAGTTCATGACCCGCAAAGTCATCTTTTTAAAAAATTAACCAACTGGTTTTTGGTTTACACCACTCCATTTTGGGGTCACTTGTTCCACGGTGCCAATGGCAAAGAACTTTCTCTCCTTAGATCTTCTGATCATTCCAGCTGCTGACTTTCACTTCTGGACCTTTACATTGTGGGCGCTTTTATCCATTTTTCCTTGGGTTTATCTTTTCATACTCCACACATAGACACACAGAAACATACACAACCGCACATGGACAGCCACCCACAAGTACACTAAATCCATCACTTGGCTCAGTTTTACTCCCTAGGTCACTTAGTTCAACCCTCATTTTTCAGCTTTGAAGACCTGAGATTAAGTTTCTCACCCAAGGCCACTTGGCTAAGTAGTGGCACAGCTGAAAGCACACCCAGGTCTTCTGATGCCTAGTCCAGTCCTTTTCCCATCTAATTACTTTAATTTCCCACTGACCTCATAAAATACAATGGATCAGTTCTTTTCTAGTCCAGAGTCCATAAACTCTGAAAGTGCCAAAGAAGATCCTGGGTGCAGCCCCTCCTTTGGCCCCCTAGGAGTGTCCAGTAGACCCCAAGTAGCTGCCTGCAGGTCTGACTGATTGGAGAGCGGGTGAGTGAGGAAAGGAAAAAAGGTAGTGCCAGGAGGACCTAGCCTACTCCCCAGCTTCTTCCTCCTAGGCCTGCATTGTGAAGGCACCATGCTAATTATGGTTAGAGTACAGGCGGGGATTCCCGAATGTGATGGGAAAATGCCAAACTCCTCCCTCGAGCTTCTATGTTGGACACTTCTTCTAAAAGCAAAAGTATTTTAAAATGGCACATTGCATATTTTGGAATCAATCTTTAAAAAGATGAGTGATTGGGACAAAAGACTGAGAAATTCTCTGGTAACCAGGACTGGGGCCGCTTTACCACGGGCAGTGTGTATCTGTGTGTTTTATCTGCTGCTCAAAGGCCTAGGCAGGCTGTCATTAATACATTTTCAGCCGCCCACTGCCCCAGAGTTGCCCCAATTTTTCTAAGCCCTACAGCATTGTCATTTCGTGTGTCTGGTGAGGGAATTAGAGCCAATGAATAAGAAGGCCATCCCCCTCTGTAATGCTAGATTTCTATTCCCTTCAGCTCTCCTACCCAATGTCAGATCTCCCCCCTCTACCCCCACCTACCACCATTCTTCTACACCAAAGAGTAAAGGATGATTACAAGTCTTTCACAGGAGGTGTGGTTTAGTTCAATATGTACTGTTGGTTCTGCAAATATGCTGGTGGGAGGTTGACTATGCATGTTATGTGCCATATGCCACCCTATTGGCTGGCATGCAGTGGGAAGCCTGAAAAGCAAGGGCAGAGAAATGGATATTCTTTCTGCTTTTGAAGCACAGGCTTTAATAATAGTAATTTTAAAAACAAGAGTTTTTGAGAAAAAAAGATCACATAACTAGAGTTGTTAATCCTTCATGGATTCCTTATACTGTGCGCAATTTGCCTCTCAAAAAAGTAGCAGCAGATTAAATCGACCTCTTCAGACCCATAAAATCATGTTCAACTAGATATACCTCACTTTGTGTGCTTGATTTATTCTGGAAAAGTTATGTGTAAATTGAATTTTGCAAATCTGGTCATATTTCAGATAATTCTCAAGGTGCTTTCAATTTAAATTGGTTCCATTTTGTAAAGCAAATAATAACTTTGTAAAGCAAATAATAACTTTGTAATGCAAATAGTTACTCCCTCACTTATTTGTTTTGTAAGTTTGGGCTCTTGTATTTACACACTTTTTTTTCTAAAAGCAAGGTACATCTATAGATAGGAGTAGACAGTAGGACTTAATTTATAAGTAATACAATGTAAAACTATGAAATACAAACTAAAATCATTTTAGAAATGTAATCTAGGAATTTAGATGTTTATAGAACTTCTTTTATTTTTTTGAGACACAGTCTCACCCTGTCTCCAGGTTGGAGTGCAGTGGTGTGATCTCAGCTCACTGCAAACTCCGCCTCCCGGGTTCAAGCCATTCTCATGCCTCAGCTTCCCGAGTAGCTAGGATTACAGGCACGCACCACCACAGCCAGCTAATTTTTGTATTTTTAGTAAAGACAGGATTTCACCATGTTGGCCAGGATGGTCTCAATCTCCTGAGCTCGTGGTCCACCTGCCTTGGCCTCCCAAAGTGCTGGGATTATAGGCATGAGCCACTGCGCCTGGCCTGGAACTTTAATATAAGAACTTGTGCCTGTCCCGAAGGTAGATTTTGTAGCATCATAGAGAAGGGCATGGTAGACTTTTCCTAAGGCAGTCTGGCAACTATGGTTGCCATAGTAAAATATGGAATCTAATTGTAAAAACATTATTTTACTCTCATGCAATGAAATACTATCTTGCTTTTAAAAGGGTAAGGTAATAACGAACCATAATGAGCTAATCATTTTTTTGCCTACCTGATGGGCAATAATTTGAAAATTTGATCATCTTCTACTAGTGAATGTGAAATAATAAGGTCAGGAGTGGTATGATCAAGTACCATAAAACATTCAGTGTGTGGTTTTCACTGGGAAATGTTGGTAGGGTTGGGTACCATCACGTTTGCTCATCCACAAATATTCAAGAGACAGATGCTGTACTCAGTGTGATATGCGCTTGAAATATTTACTTACACTCAAAAGTCAGTTTTATATATTTTAAGAGATTCGAAAAGAGTGTTAAAGAATAGTGTAATTTAATGAGCAAATATTAAAGTTCAATCTTCCTGAGATGTTTTTACTGGAAACATCATTTACTGCTTTTTTAAGAAGAAAATAGGTATCCAGCTCTTTCAGAGCAAGATCTACATAAGATTATTTTATATATTTTCAAGTTGGGTAGTGCTTTTACTACACTTGAGTAGTGGCTTTACTGCATTTATAACTCGATGTTACCCACTTTGGGGTCTTTTTCAATCTATATTTCCTTTCTAGATTTACTTGGTTGAGATAAGTTAAGAATTACTTGATACTTCAGTTTATGGAAATGAACTATTATTTAAGATGTGATCCTAAAGACACCTTTGCTTACCAACATTAAATTTTTTCCATGTATAGTACCGAAAAATGGGGGCAAGGAATACTCACCAATAATCTCACCATCCTAACTTAATGGTCTTTGTTTTTTGTTTTCTTCCAGGAGTTCTTCTTAGAATTGTTATTTTTTAAAATATGAAACACTTCAAACAAGAAGTAATACAATAGGACTCCTGTTTACGTCAGTATGGCAATAGATACTCTGAACAGCCCTCCACTGCAAACAACTAAAAATGCTAAATAAAATGTCACAATTAAAAATTATTTTCGGGCTGGGCATGGTGGCTCATGCTTGTAATACCAGCACTTTGGGAGGCTGAGGTAGGTGGATCACTTGAGGTCAGGGGTTTGAAACCAGCCTGGCCAACATGGTGAAACTTCATCTCTACTAAAATTACAAAAATTAGCCAGGCGTGGTGGCGGATGCCTGTAATCTCAGCTTCTCAGGAGGCTGAGGCTGGGGAATTGCTTGAATCTGGGAGGCGGAGGTTGCAGTGAGCAGAGATAGTGCCACTGCACTCCAGCCTGGGCAATGGAGTGAGATCCTGTCTCAAAAACAATTTTTTTTAAATGTACCATTGAGCTGATAGAAGACTAAAAAATATCAGGGGCAAATAAAATGAAAGCAGGAATCCTGAAAGGTGACAGTCCTTACCTGAATGTAACCTTTTCCATGGTGGCATCTGTAGATCCTTGCTGAGAATGATCTTAGGTTTTGATGTCGGCATGGGGTGAAAGGGACAGGAGAACAAGCCCAGGGGGCCAACCAAGGTGAAGTCTAATATGAAATCTGCATGTAAAGTTAGGACGCCAAAGAGAAGCACCTTCAGTGTGAGGGTGAATGGGATATAAGCCCACTCCACAGATAGAGATAGCAAGGAAACTTGCTTTTCTTGATCATTGTGCTAAATGGAAGGGAAAAAAAAAAAGTCTTCCCTGAAAATGTGTAACCACAAGCAAACCTGCACAGGGGCTTGAGGTCCAAAATGCTTACTATCTATGAGGACCAAAAAAAACCCTCAAGCTGAAATGCTTATTTTAAGCCAGTTTCAAGTGTTAGTTGCTTTCAGGTACATGGCAGAAACAAATACAATCTCCTCTGGAGGAACACACCTCCCACACCAGGCCTCAAAAAATTCCCACAATTGAGCACCAAAGGTTACGGTTTGACCTTCAAAACTCATAAGACACATAGCAGTCAAGACACCATGGGGGATAGCCAAGAAACCAAATAGAAGGATCAAACCCAGAAAGACATTAGATATTGTAACTACCATCACACATAAAATA
>CAUYLG010000082.1:0-35487 GCA_963573385.1 Cacajao melanocephalus | reverse complement strand
AATGATGGGAACATGAGACAGATTGAAAGGGGAGGGGAGGGGAGGGGAGGGGAAGGTAGGGGAGGGGAGGGGAAGGTAGGGGAGGGGAGGGGAAGGTAGGGGAGGGGAGGGGAAGGTAGGGGAGGGGAACTAACTTTCCTCACTCAGGCAATGCAAAGAGGCCTTAAGATTATAACCATGTTCAACATATGATAGCACTACCTACCATAGCACTCTATATTGTATTTAGTCACCTGCTTGATGCCTGTGTTCACTAAGGGACCTGAGGTTTAGTAAGGTAAGGTCCCTCACTGTTCCTTACTTCTGTATCCTTGGTCTCTAGCCTGACTCCTGGCACTTGGAAATAATATAAAAATATTTATTAAACTAATAAATAAAAACTATCTTATCTCCTGCAGGTGATATTTTTAAATAAATTTTATTTTTAGCACTGTTCAAATTTGTAAAACATTTGGGAAGATAGTAGAGACTGTTTCCATATGGCCCCCATTGTTTCCCCTATTACTAACATCTTGCATTAATGTGGTAAATTTGATAAAATTAATGAACCAACATTAATACATTGTTTTATTTTTAACTAAAGTCTAAACTTTTTTTTTTAGTTTTCATTTTTTTTTTTTTTACCTAATGTCCCTAATGTCCTTTCTCTGTTGCAGGATTTCATCCAGGAAACCACATGCCATTTAGTCACTGTT
Organism: Cacajao melanocephalus; assembly: GCA_963573385.1. Taxonomy (NCBI): domain Eukaryota; kingdom Metazoa; phylum Chordata; class Mammalia; order Primates; family Pitheciidae; genus Cacajao; species Cacajao melanocephalus. Next base: position 34,792 of record CAUYLG010000082.1, on the reverse strand, counting down.
CTTTTTTTAGCTCTCTTTCATGTGACAGTTTCTCAGACTTTCCTTGTTTTTGACAACCATGAAACTTTTGAGAAATATGGGTCGGATATTTTACAGAATGTCTCTCAAGTTGTTTGATGTTTCCTTGATAAATTTTTTGATGATTGGTCCTGGGTTACGGGTTATGCATTTGGGGAAAGAATACCGCAAAGGTAAAGTGCCATTTCCATCACATCATATTAAAGGTATCCATGACTGATCACTGGTGTTGTTGACCTTATCACTAACCTTGGCTGAGGTAGTGTTTATTAAGTTTCCCCACTTTAAAATTACTCTTTTTCTGGAACTCGTCACCTACAATGATCCTCCTGCCTCAGTCTCCCAAAGTTCTGGGATTATAGGTGTGAGCCACTGCGCCCAGCCAAATTACCCTTTTTGTCAAGTGATATATGGTCAGATCCAGTTTATGTTGATTTTTCATTTCACTACTCAAGAAAAATCTTAGTTCTTTCACTTCTACATTGTCTGGAGCACTCTAACATAAACCTTTTCATAGCTGTAGTATGATTAAAATCAATAAAGAGAAATAGTTGGACTAGTGACCAAGGCCTTCGCCATCATTTTCTTTAGACTACAGTTGCTTATCTCAGATTTTGAAAAACTGGTAAATCCTACCCAGTCATTCACTTAAACTTTGTATCAGGTGTGATAATTGATGGTGGCAAAGAAAAGAGGAAGTAGGAGGAGAACATGAGAAGTAAAGGAATAGAGACTAAAGGAGAGACCCCATAACTGAAAGACTATCAGAGACATGTAATTTTCAGGGTATAGGAGCTGAACTGTGACACTCAAACTATGTCCTAAACCTTGGAACTCTGTGAGTGCTATCCTATTTGGAAAAATAATCTGTACAGATATAATAAGAGTCTTGAAATATGATGATTGTCCTGGGTTATCTACCTGGACCCTAAATACAATGTTAAATGTCCTTATAAGAGACACACAGAGGGGAGACACAAGAAGAGAAAGCCATGGAAAGACAAAGGCAGAGATTGGAGCAACGCAAAAATGGAATCTCCCCAGTCCACTCTGAGAGAGCACGACCCTGCAGAATTATAGACTTTTGTCTTCCAGAACTGTGAGAAAATAAATTTCTGTTGTTTTAAGCCACCAAGTTTATGGTTATTTTTAATGGCCCCTTAGGAAATTAGTATAGGAGGACTTCTTTACAAATCATCCCAGTTATCAATAAAGAATACATAAATGATTATAGCTAAAAACTGGAAGGTTTATGTAAGAAATGTGTGTGCTGAGTAATACAAGTTTTGCAGTGGAATAGGATGGCCTAATTAAAGTATCAGTGAGGCTTTAGTTTTTCAAATTGCTCCTAGATTTTCTTTGGTTTTATTTTTACGTTCATTGTCATCGACATTATTGTTGGTGCTACAGAACAGGTGAAACTGAGTTAAGTTTCTCAATTTAAGGAATTGATTTATTTTCCTTTTTTTTTATTTCACTGTTTTAGCATATTTCTGACAAATACAATTTCCTGGCCCCCTTCTCCCAAAAAGGTACAGGTGGTGGTACGTGTGCTTTTGCATGAACTTCTGAATCTGGGCTTATCACTACTGTGTATTGAAAATACATACTGTTCAGTGCTAAATTATTTTATATCAAGAAAAAGTAGAAATTGGAGTTTATAAGACTCTAATAATAGTAAATTATTACGCATGAGGCATTCTGTTCACTGCATTCATGTACTGTTTGATTATTCTTCACAACACCCTTATTAGGGGCTATTGCTGTGTCTTACTTGTAGATGGGGAAATTTAAACCAATGAACTTGTTAAAAGCCATACAGCTGAGAGGTGGTAGGATTACAATTCTAAAGTCATCTGCCATTGTCCAGAAACATATCATTTAATCAAAATAGCCTTTATAAGCAGATAATCACTTTATCTTAACAGTTTGGCACAGAGTCAATGTTTAACTAATAGTTCTTGAGATTATATTGCCTGATGGGGCAATAAATCTGGTGAAGAGGTATGATTCAAGAACATGTCTTTTTTTTTGAGGAAAAAATTATCCAAAGCTATCTCTCCAAAAGAGGCTGCAGAATACTACTAGGATCACAAAATGTTGCTGTTTTCAGATAAAATGTATCCTAGATTTAGTGTAAAACTCTTGTTTTATGAATGAAGAAACTGAAGGTAAAGATGTTTATTGACTTACTCAGGGATTACATGGTTAGCGATAAAATCTGGGCTAGAAGTACTGGCATTCAAAATGACTAATGTTATTAATGTTGAATCTCTTGGCATATATACTTTAAAACAGTCACGTCCAAACTACTATGGAAGAAACTTTTTATTTATAAGAAACTTTTCACTAAAAATTTTTGTAACAATATTTGAATTACAGTGGAAAAGCATATGCACCAAGAGACTCCAGATGTGACCATTAAAGAAAATAATTTTCTCAAGTAGAAGTAATTTACATGGTTTTGTCTCATTATTACTTCTATTACAACCATTTCAAAATGCACACTTACTTCCAAAATTTTGTAAAAGGGTCAACCAACTAGGTTTGTTAGGCTGCCTGAAAAAAACAGTAAGTTCATCTTTGACCTAGTCTCTGTCTGCTTCTAGTTTTTTGCCTATTCTGATTAATAAAGTAAGCCAAATTAAGAAATCAAACTGGTATTCTGTTTTGCCATCATAATTTTTTAAAATTTATATGCAATAAAACTATTTGTTTTTTGGTGTACAGTTCTTTAAGTTACAGTACATGCATAGATTCATGTCACCACCATAATAATCAAGATACAGAACATTTCCATTATTACAAAATACTTCCTTGTAATCATCTCTTTAGGGTTATACTCTTTCTCCTCTGCCACCCTTACTTCCCTAGCAACCACTGATCTGGTCTCTGTCTCTGTAGACTTGCGTTTTTCATCACAAAAATGAAATAATAGAGAATGAAACCTTTTGAGACTGGCTTCTTTCCCTCTGCATAATGCCTTTGAGATTTGTTCATGTTGTTGAGTGTATCATTTTATTTTCTATTTTATTTTATTTTCTTTCAGATTGCTGACTAGTTTTTTACTGTACGGATGTGCCACAGCTTATCTGTACAACTACTGGAGGGTGGTAGAGTTGTTTCCAGTTTTGGGCAATTATGAATAAAACTGCTGTAAACATTCATGCACAAGGTTTTGTTTAAACATAAGTTTTCATTTATCTAGGATAAGCACTTAGGAGCAGAATTACTTGGTCAAACAGTTAAGTGCATAGTCAACATGATAAGAGACCTCCGAAGTATTTTCCTGAGTAGATGTCACAATTTGCAGTCACAATAGCAAAATATTAGACTTCAAATTGCTCTGTATCTTTACTAATCCTCAGTACTGTCAATATGTTTTTTATTTTAGCCATTCTAAGAATTGTATAACGGTGTGAAGTGATATTTCTTTGTGGTTTTAGTTTGCATTTGCCCTGTGGGCTATTCAGAAACATGTTGTTTGATTTCCAACTATGCCTGGGTATGAGTATGTGTGTGTTGGGGGATTTTCCATACATCTTTTTAAATGATTCTATTAATCCCCCTACACTATGTGTAGACAATTCATTAATTTTTTTCAATTATTTTTATTTATTTTAACATTATGATTTATTTTGGTGAATTTTCCATGTGCCCTTGAAAATTATTTGCATTTCTTCTACTGTTGAGTGGAGTGTTCATAAATGACAATTAGTTCCAGTTGATGGGTAGTGTTAATTTTTAAAATATTTTTGATAATTGCTTTGTCTACTTGTTCTAAATTTAATTTTTTTATTTTGTTCTATTAATTACCCAAAGAAGATAGTTGAAATCTCCAACTCTAATTTTAATTTCTCCATTTCTCCTTTCAGTTCTATCAGTATTTCCATCATGCATTTTTGAAGCTCTATTGTTTGATACATAATCTAATTGCTACGACTTCATGGTGAATTGATGCTTTTAATCATTATGTAAGGTCACTCTTCCACAATTTTTCTTGCTGTGAAGTCTACTCTATCTGTTGTTGATATAGTCCTCAAAGTTTCTCAAGATTTGTGCTTTCGTGGTTTATATTTCTCTACCTTTTTGCTTTTAAACTATAAATCATTATATTTAAAGTGAATTTCTGGCCAGTTGCAGTGGCTCACACCTGTAATCCCAGCACTTTGGGAGGCCAAAGTGGGTGGATTACTTGAAGTTGGGAGTTCAAGACCAGCCTGACCAACATGGTGAAACCCCGTCTCTACTAAAAGTACAAAATTAGCTAGGTGTGGTGGCGCATGCCTGTAGTCCCAACTACTTAGGAGGCTGAGGCAGGAGAATCACTTGAATCCAGGATGCAAAGGTTGCAGTGAGCTGAGATCATGCCATGGCACTCTAGCCTGGGCAACAAGAGCAAAACTCTGCCGCAAAAAAAAAAAAGTGAATTTCTTGTAAACAGCATACAGTTGCTTCTTTTTGTCGTAATTGATTTTATAGTCTTTTAAGTGATGTATTAAAACTCTTTACATTTAATGTAATTTTTGATAGATTTGGAGTGATGGCAAATATTTTACTATTTGTTTTATCTCAATATCTTCTGCGCTCTTGTTACTCTGTTTCCTATTTCCTACTTTGTTTGGATTGTTTGAATATTTTTTAGTAATCCATTTAAATTTATTTACTGAGTTTTAGGTTTAGCTATTTGTATAGGTATTTAGGTGTTGTTCTAGGGATGCCAATGGACACACTTAGATTTTTAGATTCTACTTAGAATTAACATTTGATCACTTCAAGTGGAATGTAGAAATCTTACCAGCTTAGGAGTCCCTTTACCTTCTCTGTTTTACGTTGTGATTTTCATTTATATTATACCTACAAACATTGAAAACTGACATAAATTTTGTTCTTGTTATATATATTTTAAAGAAATTAAAAGAAGAAAATACTGTACTATATTTATCCAGATATTTACCATATCTGTTGTCCTCCCTGCATTCCTGACTTTCTAACTTTCTTCTTTGGTAACATTTTACCTTTTGTCTGAAAAGCTTCATTTAACATTTCTTTTGGAGTAGGTCTCTGGGCAACAAATTCTCTTAGTTTTTTCTTCATCTATTAGTTTTATTCTGTTGCTGAATAAGAATATTTTCACTGGTTGTAGGAATTTCAGGTTGACAGTTGACTTCTTTCAGCACTTTAAAATTGTGTTTCTACTGCTTTATGGCTTCTATTGTTTCTGATGGAAACTTAGAGTTGTTCAAATCATATTTCCCCTGTATATACTTCATCTTTTTATCTGGCTGCTTTCAAGATTCTTTCTTGGCCAGGTTTTCAGTAGTTTGATTACGATTTATTTTGGTTTTCGGTTCTACAATGTCCATTTAATACATTTTTATAGCTCCTGTTTCTCTACTGAGACTTCCTGTTCAACAGTACTTTTTCTTACTTCTTCAAGCATAGTCGTAGTAGCTGCTTTAAAGCCTTTGATATTTTTAACATCTGGGTCATCTCAGACTTAGGGTCTATCGAGTGACTTTCCTTCAATTTCTTGAGATTTTTCACGTTTTATTTTAAGTAACATTGAATTTAGTCTTCCCACTCTACCATGCACTCCCTGTGACTGAGTCAGACTGCAGAACCAAGTGGCAAGAATATAGAGAGAAAAAACAAAATCAGTGAGGATCTCCGCACCTCTCCCCTCTTCCAAACACAGGCATTTTGGTCAGAAAAAAATCCACTGCTTCAGAGGTTTAGGTGCTTTCCTGGCCTCTAGTACTGCCCTAGCACTGTGGACTTCAAGGCTGCAGCTTGTCTGAGGGCAGGGACACAAGAGAAAGAAAAAACCCTACTCTTTCTGTCACATGGAGGCCCCTCTTCTCACTGTCCAAAACAGACATAAAGCGCTTCTCTTAAAGTTCTTTTTCTGTCCATGCTGATGTGCAGTTCTGAGATTGGGGCTGTATTTGAGTTCAGGCCAGGAAGTTACAACAGAGCAAAACAAAACAAAACACAAAAAATCTTTAGAAGATTGCTTCTATTTCATGTCATGCCATTTTTCCCCATCTCCCTGCTACTATTTGTTTGTTTCTAATTTTCAGATAGCTGCTCTATAACCTTGCATTCAATAAGTGAGACAAGATGGTATGTCCTAACTTCATCTTAACCAAAACTAGGTCATCACAATGTTTTAAATCTGAAGAAAGCTACTTGTTAAGAAATACAGTAATGTATGGTATATTAACTTTTATGAATAAATGTATGACATTTAACAATATTCTGTATAGGCTAACAATTTATTAGTTATAACATTAGTAGATTACGAATTGCCTAGCAATTAAAATGTCTATAAATAAATCTGTGAGATAACAAAGAAAAGGTAGTTTAATCACCAGCTCATAATTCCAGTCAATGTTTGTTAACACCTTACTGTGTAAGTACTTCACTTGAACTTCCACATTTAATCTTCATAATAACTCTATGAATATTAACTACCATTTTCACATCTTTCAAGTGTGGAAGAGGTGACTCAGAGGAATTCAGTCCATTTTTCAAGAAAATGAAGGGTACAGATCCAGGTTTGCTGGACACTAGGGCAAGTGTGGGTTGCCAAACTTTTTCTTAAGTCATATTGTGAATATTTTAGGTACTGTAGGCCATGCAATCTCTGTTGTAAATACTCAACTTTGCCATTGCAGTGCAAAAGCATCCATTTATAAATGAATGGGAGTGACAGTGTTCCAATAGCATCTATTTATTAAAACAGGTAGCTGGTTTATGGGCTGTAGTTTGCCAAACCCTGCACCAGAGACCAAAGGTCTAGCAACCATTCCCTACTTTTTGTCTCCATGTAAATCATCTTTTTTCTTTCCAGCCCTATGAAATTGATCTTGCTTTCCATTGTTATAAGTGATGAGAGTCAGTTATGATTATATTATTTTATCAGAAATACATGTACTTATTAGAATTTAAATATTTGTTTATTTAAACTGACAAGTAAAAATTGTATATATTTAGTGTACAGCATATTTTGAAATATGTATACATTGTAGAATGAGTAAATCAAGCTATTTAACATACACCTTGCCTCCCATACTTATCTTTTTTTTTTTTGCAGTGAGAACATTTAAAATCTACTGTCTTAGCAATTTTCAAATATACAATATATTGTTATTAACTGTAGTCACTATGATATATAATAGCTCTCTTGGACTTATGCCTCCTAATTTAAATGTTGTCCCTTGACCAATATCTTGCTATTTCCCCTCTGGCCCTCAGCCTGTGGTAACCGCGATTTTACTATTTCATGGAGTTCAACATGTTTACATTCCACATATATGAAATCATCAGGTTTTTGTGTTTCTGTGCCTGGCTTATTTCACTCAACATAATTTCCTCCTGATTCATCCGTTTTGTCACAAATGACAGAATTTCCTGTTTTTTAAAGCTTAATTGTATGTCATTGTGTATATATGCCACATTTTAACATTTTAAAAATTCATTCATCTGTGGGTGGACCATTTGGATTGTTTCTTTTCCTTGGCTATTTTGACTATTGCTCCATGAACATGGGGATGCAAATATCTCTTTGACGCATCTATTTCATATTCTCTGGGTCATGTGGTAGTAGTAGTTCTATTTTTAATTTTTTGAGGGATCTCCATACTATTTTTTAAATGGCTGTACTAATTTACATTCCCACCAACAGTATACAAGGACTCCCTTTTCTCTACATTCTCACCAAAACTTGATTTCTTTTGTCTTTTTAGTAACGTGGTAGAATGTAATTTTTTTTTTTTTGAAATAGGATCTTGCTCTGTTACCCAGGCTAGAGAGCAGTGGAGCTATCATGGCTCACTGCAGCCTCAACCTCCCAGGCTCAAGTGATCCTCTCACCTCAGCCAACTAGCTGGGACTACAGGTGCATGCCACCATGCCCAGCTATTTTTTAATTTTTATTTCTGTAGAGGCAGTGTCTCACTATATTGCCCAGGTTAGTCTTGAACTCCTGGGCTCATGTGATCCTCTTGCCGTGGCCTTCCAAAGTACTGGGACTACAGGTATAAGTAAGTCACTGTGTCTGGCTGAGAATAGGCATTTTAAATTTGAGATTTCTGTCACAGTTTTTTTTGGCTATTTATTTTTATTACATCAATTACCTTTAATTTACTGAATATCCAACTAACCACCTTTGTAGCAAAACACAGCCAGCCAGATAATATTTTCAGGAGTGACTGCTGACTTTATTGCCTTCTGAAATTTCAGACAATGCTTATTAACATCAGTACAAAGTTACATTGGAGGCTGATGTTAAGCAAACTCTCTGAGTTAGAAAACACACAATATTACATGTCATTCAGTTTTATATATCACATTCCTACAAATCAGTATACGATGGCCTAGATGACTCTCAGCTGTGTAGGAGTGAACTATTGGACTAAGATGTGGGAAGTCCTATAAATCAGTTGAATGTTGTAAATGTTCTACATGAAAATATATCTAAAACAACAAAGGAGAAGTACTTTTTTCATTTTTATCCATATTTTAAAAATTTTGAAGATGTGATTTAATTTAAAATATGACTTTCCAATGATAAAAAATGCTATTGATTTCTAAGCTGGCTTTAGTATATGCTTTTAATTTCACTCTGCAATGAGTTTGTTAAAAACTTGTTATTTAACATCAAAATTTAACAGTTGCTTTGTATCCAAATTATGAGGCTTCTATTATAGTATTCAACTATGTCTTTAACATTTTGGTTTTTATGTACCATGATCAGAACTTGAATTTTCAGTGTATTATTCTTAAGAGGCAGTTTTCACAAATCTACTCTACATACAGATGGTTATGGGAATAGTATTTAGAGAATTTAACAAGAGTCTGACTCATTGGAATTACCATGAAGCAAAGGGAAGAGACCAAGCATCAGAGGTAAAGTTGATATTTCAGCAGGACTGTGTCTTTGGAGTCAGATATGACAAGCTGAATCTACAATCTGTAAACCGCAAAAATATTGGACTTCCCACAGATGAGAGTGTTTAATTTAAATAAAAACTCTCAAAGAACAGGTTGACCTCAGATGAGTCAATTCTGTTCTAAAATTGTATAAAAGCTATGATGTGTAAAAGCTGCAATTTTCAGACAGACTTCACAGAATTAGCAAAGTGTTCAACATTGAGTTGGAGCACAAAAGTAATTTGTAATTTCTTTCTGGTGTTGTTTCTAAGGAAGAACTATAAACCAGTTGTTACGAAGAGACCTCACTGTGTATAAAGAAATAAGTGAAAAATTTTTAACAAAATTATAGAATGTTCCTTATTATTTTTGCATTTCTAATATCTATTTGTAAGGGATATGTCATTTAAACCTTAATTGTAATTTGAAAATAAATTTTAACTTACTTTAAATTTCTTGGCTATATTAAAACTAGTAAGTATATATCTGGAAATAAAGATAGTAAAAATAGTATTTGAAAACCCTAATGTTCAGACTTCAGATGTGTATTCTACATGCCCCAAATTAGATCCAACCATGTTTACTTTTTTATCATGTGGAAATAGAAACTGTAAACCGTATATTGGTTTTTGGTTTTTCTTCAACTGTGAAAGTAAAAATATTTTGGATGCCAGATTCTGCAAGCCTCGGTTAGCAAATTTACTGGCCAATCTTGAAAGAATGAGGAATTATTGCCATAGTTGTTTTTGAACAGATCCTTTAGCTCACCATCATCTTGCACTATCTAGATAAGGAAAAGTTTATTGGATATCTACATACGAAAACAAAAAATTTAGGTTATATCTATTTTAATCTGTATTTTATCATAAAATTTAATATTTACCAGTTTATTTGGTAAGAAAGTCAAAGTATTTTCATAAAATAGTGAAAATACTTTTACAATGCTAAGGCATATTTACTTGTAAATTTGTATTACTGTTACACACTTTTGGAAACCTGTGTTTGTTCAGTTAAAGTTGAATCTTATGTTACAAAAAGTGATTAATTTTGCCTACCAATCTTGTGATAATTAACGTGGTGTCATGATCTTTATTCCATAATTTCCCATACACAAGTGGTTAATCAATTAGTAAGAAAGCACCAAAACTCCTAGTTCTTCATAATCTTACTTGTGGAAATCTGTTAAAAAATATAACTTTAACAATTCATTTCTAAAAAAGCAGCACAAATAAGTATTTCTTTGTCAAATAAATCTCATGTATTACTGAAAATGTCATAAATATTTGGCTTTATTTTTTATTTGTAAGGTTTCTTATTCTTACACATTAGCAAACATATATTTTTGTTTCAAATAAACTTATTTGTCAATTTTGCTATTTCTCCTAGTAGAATTGCCATGTTTTTAATCATTCACATTGGAAAATATAAGGTCATATTGCTTTTCTAATTTGCCTTTAATCCAATCCCAGGTCTCACCATAAATTGCTTTTTTATAAATCAGTTTTAGGAGAAAATTTCCTGAAGAATCAGAATACTTCCTAATCTCTGATAAAGAGATCTTGTAACTCATTATTTTTTCTCAATTGGGATAATCTTAAATGCCAGAAAGCATGTAATCACAAGATAACAATTTATATTTCTCACAAATTATAAATGCTCAGTACAAACTGTGTAATTAATTTTCTATTTTTAAACATATATTTATTATTTTCTGAAAGTAACTTTACCATGTCTGCTTTTTTACCTTTGTTCAGCCTATGATCAATCCTTTGTTCAAAATGCCTGTCATCATCCTACATAACCTTCAAGAACAAAATACAAAATCTGTCTCCTACAGGAAACTATCCTAATTCCAAACCATGTGGACATTTATGCATGTAACTCTTCTGCCTCTTTTGACCTGAATTTTCATTTGGGCATTATATGTGTCGGTTGCATAAGCATGTATTTTTTTAATAATTTTTATACCTTGTTACCTCATTTAGATTATAAACTACTGTAGAACTTCCATCATCAGTGCCTGGTTTTGTTCACTAATCCTTCCCTGGCAAAGCAGCCCATAATAACCTCTTTAATTAGAATATTTAGTACTTATTTTCTATAGTCTTCATTTGGTCCTCAATTATATTCAATATGCTATTTATTTCCTATGTATTACTACCACATTCTTCATATGTTCTTGCTCAATTAACTACATTTTAAGTTCCCTGGGAGGAAAAGTTTTTATTCTTAAAATTCCTGAACTGAACTATGTATTAATTTGTATATAAAAAGGCACAAAAATACAGCCTGAAGGGCAAAGGGTCAGAAGGTAGAAGATCTGAATTCTAGGTCCTTGGTTTAGCCAACCAACCATTCATGTTGAATAGTGTTTTAATAAACCTTTCTGAGTCTTTCCAGAGTAAAGTTGTGGTAGGCGAAGATTGTTAAAAATCTTTTAAAGATTTATTGTTTTTGGAAGCTGGGCTATGAGGTTGCCTCTACCTGCAGGGTCCAAATTATTATACGAAGAAATAAAGTAGCTACTTCTGAAAATAGGATGAGAACAAAGGAGACATCCAACTGGAAGCAGCCAGTAGGGTATTGGAATAAGGACACAGATCATATTAAGGTTGCACATTCTTTCAAGAGAATAATCTTGTTTGTACTTTGTGCCTTCCAGGAATTGGTTGCCTACCTACTTTGGTAAGCATTGCAAGCACAGGGTAAGCATTCAGAACTCTTCAGAGAAATAGAGCCAACAGGACATGTATATACAGAAAGAAAGAGCAAACAGGACGTGTATGTATATATATATTTTAAGTAATTGTCTTGCTCATATGATTGTGGAGGCTTGTGCAGTCCAAAATCTGCAGGGTTAGGACATGAGGCTGGAGAATCAGGGAAGCATTGCAATTTGAGGCTAAAGGCAATCTGCTGACAGAACTTCTTTTTGCCCAGGGGGAGGTCAGTCTTTATTATATTAAGGCTTTCAACTGATTGGATGAAGTCCACCTATATTATGGAGGGTAATCTGCTTTATTCAAAGTCTACCAATTTAAAGATTAATCTTATCTTAAAACACCTCCACAGAAACTTCCTGAATAATGTTTGACCAAATCTCTGGGTCCATGACCATACCCAGTCAACACATAAAATTAATCATCATGCATTGATTCTGTCATTTAGGGAAAGAAAGTGTAACTCAAATGGCTTGCTTCTGCTTCAGTTCATGGATAATTTATCAGTCATAACTTGAAACTCAAGAGAGCATAAATCCAGTGTCTTCCCTTTTGTCATTCTCCACAGACTCAGTGTCCTCATCTAGAAAAAGCAGTTATGCTACGATAAATGAGATCTCAGGTTGGATATTTATTTTCATTATCCAACCCTGCCACTTACTAACTGTAGCTTTGAAAAAGTCACTTTATCATTTGTTCTTAAGGCAAAACCAAGTAATCAATTATGTTAGTAATTAGTGTATGTTTATAAGGTGACTTCTCATATAGCTTTTTCTAGGATCTGATTAAGACCCATAAGGCTTTCAAAACCATGAAGAAGTGCCAAGATATTCATTTAAGTGATAATAGGAGAGATTTTTTTGTCTTAAGTATAAATCTTCTGATGTCATCATTAACATTACATAACATTTATTTGTAAAACTTAGTTTCTACAACATAAAAAAGGAAAGAATAACACCTATGTCACAAATAGGTTATCACATGAGCCTATATGGGAAATAGTGTGCATATTAACATATTAATCATAACCATTATGAGCTAAATAAAACCTCTCTGCTTACATAAAATAACTGTTTTGAAGACCATACCCATTCACTCATATTTATGCAGTCATTTAGCAAATATTTATTGAATATTATTGACTGAAGTATTAAAATAAGATTTTTAAAAACAGTAATGTCCTATGAAAATGTAGAGAATTACTTTCAAAGTACTGAATAGATAGTTGATAATCTGTTTATTTACTATCAGTTCTTTGAAATCTCCAGGGGTAAAATGCAGTCTGTTTACATATCTCCATCAATATTTTACATTCTTGGTTTTAAGAATGTAATTCAGGAAAGCAGTGAAAGGGCAAATTTTTTCATCTCAGACCAAAAGTATAGCTGGGCATGGGATCAAATAAAATTTAATATTAGCAATAGGGCATTAAATTGACACTATTAATCCATTTATAAAGGAGTCTTAGGTCAGTTTCCTTATAAGTTGAGGGGATTCTTGTGGAAGTTATTTATTGAAAGATAGCTCCCTTTGAGTGAGGAAAGCAAGTTAAGGCCTGGGGGCAAGAGAGAAAAGGTAAGCAAAAATGCAGTCTTAGGTGAAGACCAACTTGAGCCTACCCTGAATCAAAGGAGCCAGCCTGTAAGTCATTGGCTGTGAGTACCCCCTCAGAGAGGAGGATCATAACCTCTCAGATATGGCGGTACCCTTTATGAGAACTCAGGGCAATTCTTTGGAGAAGTACTTATAGATTATCAGCCAACATTCTCAACAGTAGGGGTGGCTATCCCTTCCAGAGCAGGAGATTTTGAAAAGGCAACAACAACCTTCACTTCTGAAGGGCCATTAATATTCATAATAACAACAGAGGCACTGTAAAGGTTTAAGAGCTCTCTTATTTTTGAAGAAATTTCAATGAAGTTTCAAAGAAAAACTGACAACCACTATAGTCTTATAACATTGAAATTGTTTAAAAATTAATGTTCCTTAAATTCTATTTAAATTCATTTTCTATAAATAAATTCACATAAATAATTTGCATATAACCTAAGGAATGTTAATATTTCAGATAATATTTTATATCTAGAATTTATTTTCTTATGAAAACATAAATCTTATTATGTTTTAAAAACAGAGCCAGAGGAGATTCTTATTTCTGTTTTGTTGATTATCCGTTAGCTGCTAAGAAACATAAATGTACATAGGCTTAAAAAACTCTTTCTCTTAGGAACAACAAGCAAACACTTGTTAGATTCATGTGATAAAATGAAATAGACAATATGCCAGATGGCTACTTTTAATATACATTCTAAGTAAGAAATCAATACAAAAATGAATAAAATGGTATGTTTTCAATGTAAAAAATGCAAGCAAGCAACTTGTCTAGAACGATATGTTTGCAAACATAGCATTTGTATAGTTAATTACAGATAACTTTAATTACTTGGGTATCTACAATATAAACGAGCTCTCATTTTTAACTTTTACCAATTTGTTCTTAAAGTAAAACCAAGTAATCGATTATATTAGTAATTAGTACATGTATATAGGGTGAATTCTCATATAGCTCTTTCCATTAAAGGGCAGCTGCAGAAACCAAATAATCTGATTGTTTTAAGAAGAGCCTTCAGGGTTTTAAAACTATGAAGAAGTACCAAGATATTTATTTAGGTGATTGATAATAGGAGAATTTTTCTTTGTCTTTAGTATAAATAGGCTGACATCATCATCATTATATAATATTTGTAATATTTTACAGCATTTTAAAGCAAGTTTTTTAAAGGCCTTAGGAAGCTGCTATTGTGGGGGGGAAGTGGGGGAGGGAGGTGGGGGGAGGTGGGGGGAGGGAGGTAAGAGATGGTGGAAGTGAGGGGGAGCTAGGGGGAGGGAGGGGGAGGGAGGGAGAGGGAACAGGGGGTTGGGGGGATGGGGGAGAGAACAGGGGGATGGGGGGAGGGAGAGGAGGCATCTGGAAGATGCTCCCAGTTTCCCAGTTTCCCAGTGTGCCCAGGTCCTTGGCCTTCCTTACCCCAGGAATGGGAAAAGGGGCCCCAGAGGCACAGCGAGCTTACCTTTGGAATAAATATCGTGTATTCAAACAGTTTAATGAGAGAAATTTATTAGGCAGAGAGAGAGAGAAAAGAGAGAGAGAGAGAGAGAGAGAGAGAGAGAGAGAGAGAGAGAGAGAGCTCCCAGGCGGCTGTAGGAAGAGATCCAAGGGAGGAATCCGTACAGGTAACGTGCATGGGGGGCGTTTAACCCTGAAGTTATTCCCGCCCCATTCATGTTCTCTTCCAATGACAGGAGTTCCTTCAAACTTCCACTGGAGTGACTGATCTTTGACTCTGATACAGGATTGGCTAATTGGCCCACAACAGAGCCCCTCTCCTCCTGGGGTTTTTGAACAAAGAAGCTCACCTGGATTTTTCTACCTACCCCTGGAAAAGTTAGGTAAAGAACTCTAGATCCCTGGATAGGGACGTGGATGAAGGCGTGGCACTGAGAAACTCACGTTTTTGAAGCTATGCCCCTTGTGGACCCGGGAAGAGAAGTTTCCTTAACACAGTCCCTCGCTATGATTAATAATAAAGTAAGGAAGAAAGGATTCTTGATAGTTTATCTTTTTTTGTTGTTTCTTTTCCTCCAAAAGAAAAGGTGCATCTGAAAACACTTGGCTGTCCTGAAGACAACAGCAAAATTGGACAAAGCTGAAGTGCACAATTCCTCAAAACAGTTCTGGGTATTGATACCTATTCAAATTTTTAGAGTTACCCAGCAACATAAAATAAACTAGGAAAAACTGTTTTTCCTCTTACCTCTGTATCTAAATCTCTGTTTTATGAGGATTAAGTTTGACTATAAATGTAGAATAATTCCCATTACCTCTTCTTTTCTCTCAAAAAAAATTGCTTAAAATTATTTCTATCTCTTATATAGAGATTGACGGTCCAGATGAAAGAGATCCATGCTTCTTCAGTCTTTTAGCTCTCCTATGAATGGACTCTATTCCCAAAGTCAACTTATGGTCCAAGATGGCTATTCCAGCTCCAGGTATCATGCCCAAATGCCAGCCAACAAAGGAGAACAAAAAGAAGGAGAATGGCTCACCCCCTCATTTTTTAAAGACGCTTAAAAATTATGCACATGGAAGTTATGAATTCTTAGTCACCTGGACTACTTACTGGCAAGAGAGGCTGGGAAGTATAGTTTTTATTCCATAGCAATATGCTCAGCTAAAATATCAGTAATACTATTCTGAGAAAAACAGAACACCTGGTGGCCTCTGCAGATCCTCCCATCTCTGTTCTGTGTTCCCTACTGTTCAGGCCTCCAGTGGACTCACGCTGTGTCCTGGTCATGCAAATCAGAGCCCTTCTCCCACACCAATCTATCTGTATCCCTTTCTCTAGGCCTAATGCCAATCTTCTGCTGCAGTGTCAGATGCACCACAAATCTAGTTACAAGATAAATGTGTTTCAAATTAAGATACGAATGGCTAAATACGTAGAATCATCCAAGGGGGAATTTTGTCTTTAAAACTAGAAATATTTTTTATCTTTAGTCTATCCATTCCTGACCCAAACTGGCTGCTTTTTTAAAGCGAGTACAATTAATGAAATGGCATTACTACAAATTATCTAGACACCAACCACATTTCCTTGTCAATATCAACCCTTTTGTTTCAACCATCATTAATCGTATATACCTATCTTTGGTGGATTCAGCAATACAAAGAACAACAAAACTTGTCACTGGAATGTGTCATAAAGATTTCAAATGCAGAATTCATGGCTTGTCAATGGTTCTTATCAATTAAACAGAAAACAGAAGAAAAAAAGCTAAAATTTATACAGATATCTTGATATCAAACTATACTTTCATTCTTGGTCTATACCATCTTATTTAATAATAATTCAGTTGAATACAATTCGCTAATATCCTTTTTAGGACTTCTGTATATATATAATGTTAGAATAGAGACAATCCTATAATTTTTCATATATTACTTTTATATTGTTTGGAGTCAAGGTTATACTAATCTTAAAAAATTATGAGTTTTTCCTCTTTTAAATTTTATTGAAAATTTGGACACAATAAAAATTATCTTTGTCTTAGAAGTTTGGTAAAAGTCACCTGTAAATCTTTCTCCATCTGGGGCATTAAAGTGAAGAGCTGTCTTTACTATTTCAATTTATTAACAGTTTTCATACTATTCAAGTTTCTTATCACAATTTTAAATTTTATCCAGAAAGATATCCATTTTCTCTGAGTTTTTATATTTACAGAAACAAAGCTGTTCAAAATATCATTGTATTTGTAATTCTGTGGTGTCTATATTTAATTCCTCTATTTAGAGATAGTTTAGGAAAAACTGACTAATTATAGGCAGAAGAATACAGTTGATTTCAAACACATATAATATACAAAGGTGATTCCTAGTGGATTGAAAACCTAATTAAGAAAGATAAAATGGATAACACTAATACAAAAACATGTGAGAAAACACCATCAATAATCTAGAAGTGAAGAAAACTTTAATAAAAAATGCACAATTCATAAAGAAAATATATTGACAGATTTCATAGAATTAATGTTATGGTCTTCTATTCAGTGAAAGGCATCAAAGACAAAATGATCAAGTATTTGGCAAACTGGAAAAATATGTTTTAAATAACTAAAATTAGCAAGGGTCAACATCTAGAATATGCAAGGAATTTATATGTCCATAAGAAAAAGATGAGAATTTCAATATACAAATGGGTAAAACCAGGCAATTCATTGAAAGCCAAATCTGAATTAGCAAGTATATGAAGAAAAGATGAACTCTTGATTCAAAAATTAGAGCTAAGTCAACTATTACTGAGACATAGAAAGATGGGCCCTCTGTACTGCTCATGGGAGTATACACTGGTATAGCTATTGTAGAGAGAAATCTCGGTGCTTAGTGGAAGTGAATATGATCCAGTAATTTATTCCAAGGATGCATCCCAGAGAAACTTGAGCCCAGGTTCATAAAGGGACAGGCACAAAGATGTGCATTGTAGCAGCAGGTTAGAGGCAACTCAGTGCCCATCAGTACAGAAATGAGTAAGTAAAATGTGGTGGTGTAGGCATACAGTCAAATAGTATTATCCAACATCCGGAGGCAATAAACTTGCATTTCATACAGTGACGTGGGTGTATCACTGAATGAATCATAAAAAGTTAACATTCAATTAAATAATTAAATAAAATAATAAAATTAATTAAAATTTAAAAATCGCAAACAGAATGAAAACCACAGAATAATGCCATTTATGTAAATTAAAAATAGATGCATATACAAAATATCACCATATGTGTTTCAAAGAATCACACATATCCAAAGACATCTGTATGTAATAGAATTGTGCCTTTAGTGAGGAGGCTGGTAAATTAAATGAAAATGGGGGATTAATGAAAAACAATAAAAAGAAAATAAAGGAGATACCTTTGCATGGATAGTTGAGGTACATGCTGGGTGTGAGCGAGTATCATTAACTCAATACCCTGCCCCCAAGATTAAAAAGATATACATCATATAGCCATAATGCTTGTGCTCTGTAATATAAAGAAGAACAAATGCTACACATGAACAAAATATATACAAATATTCTCCTTGGTTCTTTAGATGGTCCCAAAACATGCCAGGCTTGTATCATTTTCTTAAGGAAGATTTTGCCATTGTCCTTTCAACTTCAGTGATCTCTACCTATCCTATGACATTCTTCAAGACACAATTTAAGTTCTACTTCTATAAAACCTTTAAAATTTTTTCATTCATGTAAAGGACTTCCTGAAACCAATTGCTTTTATAAGCTGTACCACAACATCTAAAACTTACTACCATTAACCCTCTCTTGCCCTGTATTATGTCTTGCTCAGGGTTTCCTTTACTAGATGTTAACTTTCTAGAGATCAGAGATTTCTTCGAAGCTTTCTGTTGTGCCTAGAGCAATGTTGTACTCAAGGTTGGAAGACATCAAATCCTTATCGGTCTATGTATGTTATTTTCAGTTAAAAATATCACATAGCAGGTAAAAAAAAAAATATGTACAGACCAGTACTTAAAAAGAAGAAGCTGAGCTTCATTCATTTTAGTCTCCGGCTAGTGATAAAATAGACTTGAAGCACAGAAGGTACCCAACAGATATTTGTTGAAAGAATGTGTCAGAAAAATGGACTAGATTAGAGAGGACCTCAATAAGCATTTTGGTTAATAGATTTTTAGTTAAGATTTGAAATTGTGATACAAAGGTATGGATAGGCAAGATCATAGCTGAAGGTTGAAAAAAATGATCTTTTTGCAGTTGAAAATTAGTTTCGAAAGTAGAGAAGAATAGAGCTATAATAATTGCTATCACACTATGAATGGAATAGCCCTTCAATCAATGAAGTAGGTAAAGTTTGTTTTAAGTTTCTCACCTTTTTAAAGCCCCTCTTTCTTTTCTTGGTGCTTCTTGTCTAGGATATTTTGTCTTCAATAAATCTTCACCTGTGACAGCCTACCTATATGCTTTCTGATTATCTCAGGCCATGAGAAACTATCACTATTTTTTCCCTGAACACTTAGAAAATTTTATTTTTACTTCAAATAAAGCTAGCAAAAGCCAACTCAAAATGTGCTTTCTCAATCTAGAACTGTTTTAAGGGAATTATTTTCTTATGTTTTTGATGAAAATTATCATTTTCTTATAATTACCAATTGTACGATTTTTATATGCTAAATTATGGTAGGTCATTCCTTTGCTGGTCATGAAAGAAAGAAATGCCCCACATAGTGGAAGTGATAAACTGAGTTCTCACTGAGACTCAGAATCATTTAGTTGTGCTCTGCAAATGATCTGAATAAGAACCAATGGCTCTCTCTCTGAAAGGGGTCTGGAACTTGGTGGGATTCAAGAGATTGGAGCTTTGAAACAAGAAGCTATATGCAGCTTGCTCTTGAGCAGATCCACATCTATTCTGCACATTTTTGGAATGTGCAGAATAGATGTGGATCTGTTCAAGGGAATGGTGGATGAAGGGAATATAATGCAAAATGTAAAGAATCACAGATATGATGTAATAAAACACCTCTACAATATCTATTTCAATTAAGTACTAGTTTTGTGATCTTGACCAAGTCAGAAACATCTCTGAAACTTTTTCTTTTTGTATGATAAGGAGATTGTAAGATCTCAGATTCTTATTGATCTATAAATGTTATTTTCAGTTGTTATAAGTAAAATTTTGATGCTGCAAAATAAATAGCACTCAAAGATAAATCCTCTCAGCAAGGCAGTTTACTTCTATAAAAAGGTGTGGTGCATGGATGGAGCAATGGTGGCCACATGCCTGTACAAGGAGGGGAAAAGGTACTTAGGCCTGATGGGGGTCTTCCCTACTGCTGTGTCATTCCCCTATTGGCTAGGATTAGACCACACAAGCTAGACTTATACCCATTGGCTATTTTAAAGAGAGCAGGGGTCCGAGCTGGAGTGGCAGGTTGGTGGTTTGGCAGGAAGGGTGGTTACGGCAGGGCAGAGCAGGTAGCCAGGGGTGACCTAGGTCAAAGAAGGTGACCAGAGCAGGTGACTGAGGCAAGTGACCTCTATGAGTCAGGACATAGCCAGGGCCCAGGGAAACAGATGTGTACTACAAGGAAGTTGAACTTTAAAATAGAGAATTAAAGAATAAGAGAGCTGAACATACTGACATAGTGATTCTTTGAAGAGAACTTGGGGTTCACTATATCTAACACAGTTAATAAGATCACATGGCAGGTAAAAAAATATGTGCAGATAAGTACTTAAAAAACATGAGAAGAAGCTGAACTTCATTCATTTAATAACTGGTAGTGATATAATAGACTTGAAGCACAGAAGGTACTCAGCAACATTTGTTGAATGAATGCATTCCGAAAAATGGACTAGACTGGAGAGAAAGTAAAGTCATGATACAGCGCCTAGACCAAAGAGACTCTCAGGCTGGGTATGTAGGTGGCAGAGGAAAGAACTTACTGAAGGCTGATAGAAAGAAGTCCTATTTATCCAGGGGTCAGAATTAGGGAAAAACTGCAGGAGCCAGGGTAGCTGTAGCATAAAAGTTCTGAAGACACCAATACCTTCAGAGAAGACTAGCAATCATGTTTTAGAAAATTAAGATTCACAATAGAAATGCCTATTCAAATATATGTTAAACAAAGTGTCTAAAACTTGAGTTTACATTTGAGGCAGCTATAATAAAAGGCAAGGCAAGGAAGGGGATTGAGGAGCCCATTTAAATCACCATAGGCTTTAGAATTTAACAGACAAGAGTATAACCAAGCTCTACCATTCACTAATGATACAAATATTGACAAAATATCCTCTGAGACATCTAGAAAATGAAAATTTTTATTCTGTCAGATGAAGATTGTAGTATCTAGTTTGTAGACATCTTTTGAAGATTTATGAATATATAAAAGGGACCTGGCCAGGCACGGTGGCTCACACCTGTAATCCCAGCACGTTGGGAGGCCAAGGCAGATGGATCACGAGGTCAGGACTTTGAGACCAGCCTGGCCAACATGGTGAAACCCCGTCTCTAAAAAATGCAAAAATTAGCCGGGCACGGTGGCAGGCGCCTGTAATCCCAGCTACTTGGGAGGCTAAGGCGGAAGAATCGCTTGAACCCTAGAAGCGGAGGTTGCAGTGGGCCCAGATCCCGCCACTGCACTCTAGCCTGGGCGACAGAGCAAGACTTTTGTCCAAAAAAAAAAAAATGACCTAAAACGTGCCTCACGTGATTTATTCTTTATGGTTATTATTATTTTTATTGTTTCTGTAGATTTTATGCCGAATAAGGTATAAGTCAACTCAAGACTCATCTTGCCTTCAATGAAAGAACTTGTAATTTGTAAAATAATGGCGCCTTTATTTTTATATTTTCTTCTGTGTGCTTTTTCCGCCTTAATGCTCTTTTAAGCCCTTTCCTCCCCACCCAAAATTCTACTTTTGCCTTAGTAGCACTAAGGAGGAAAAAAGGACCTTTCCTCAGTCAGTCTAGAGTAGCTTAACAATAAAATTAATCCGAAGTTTGCATAATACCAGTAGCTTGCCGGTGGATACGCTACAGCCAACAAACAATACAATTTGTTTATAACTGCTAAAGAAATGTAGAAATTTATAACTTCAAAGAAATGTAGCTCTGGTAAATTGTAAGGAAAACCATTAAAATGGTCTGAGTTCGTTTTGAAGTTACCTTCATCTTCAGGATGTTTAAACTCTGTTGGAGACGGGCGGACCGCATCCTGTCAGGTTGTAGGTTAATTCCCAATTCAACTTCCCTGATCAAACATTATCAGGCCAGGCGACTGTTTCGGTTGAAGGATGATAAAGTATAGGGCCAGGGTAGGCCAAGAGTAGAAGACCAAGGGAGGGCTGGGTTTCACTTCTAAATTTTGACCCAAGCTTTCCTATGAGGAAATTATTTCCAAGGGCTTAGCGCAATAGCAGTTCCACAGTCGCGGATAGAAAGTATGATTTCTCTAGAAAAAAACGTGTCTGAACCTGTGAAGATCAAGTCTAGGGGATACGCTCAGGTCAAGTCATGCGACCAAAGAGCGGAAAACGGAGCGTCCTGCATGCAAGCGTGCTGGGCGTTTGTTTGGTTTGCTTGCTTGCTTAAAGTATCGGCTCGGAGGGATTGGCGGCTAGAAGTCAGAGGCACTGACTGATGAGGAAATGCTGAAACGCAGCCCATGAGGTGCTGAGGTACTCAAAATAGGAGGATAAGGTATGAGGGAAAACGAGGTTGGAGTCGAACAAAGGCGCCTTTGCGTCGCAGAATGCAACCTGAAGCGGCTCGCGGCTCCCTGGAGGGTAACCTCGAGAGACCCAGCGAGGCAGGCAGAGAACGCAGGAGCCGCGCCTCCGCCACGGCCCCGCCCCCACGGAGTCACGCCCCGCAGCGCTGGAACCAATAGGAGCCCGGGATATTAGCGGGTGGGAGGTGCGGCTGGGTTGCTACAGCCAGAGCTGGGCGGTGGCGGGCGCTGCCGAAGGCGTCTTGCTGAGCTCGAGGCGGCGGCGCAATGGAGGGAATGGAAGGTGAGGAGAGGAAGGGATGCGGGCAGGGCGGCTAGAGCGGGCCCGGAGCAGCTGGAGTCCCTGGACACCAGTAGCAGGGAGGCAAGGGCAAGCTTGGAGCGGCACACTCTGCCACGTTCCCGCCGCGCCTCTGGAGGCCGGGGCCAAAGGGAGCCCACCAGCCCCGATGCTGTGGAGCGAACGCTCCCAGGCTGCCCCGCCTCAGACGGTCTTCAGTGGGCTTGTCCGCCCGGAGCCCGTTCCTGCTTCTGGCAACACGCCTGCACGTCTCTTCCTACAATTTTCTGATCTTGCCTGACTTCTGAGTGCTCTTTTAGTGATCCCAGTCTCTGGCCAGATTTTGTTTTCCTTGCAGACTGGACTCTCTCCATTATTGTCCACGGCCTTACAATCGCCAGGCCAATTTGTGCTGGAGCCCCGGGGTGTGTCTCCAGCCTCGAGCTCCTGACACCTTCCTTGGCCAATTTCCCTAGGTAACCGTTTTTTTACATTCCGACAGCCTTCTGTCGGAGGGATGTCAGAGCATCTCCTAAGGAAGTGTCACTGGCCAGCTTTAAAGCCGGTACGATAGATTACCAGAAGGATTTGATAGCTTCTTCACGACCGCTGTGTGAGGAAGAGCCTGTATTGGTTCCTTATCTTTGGGTTTATCTTTGTGCTGTAACCGTGACTCCAGATTTTGCTTTGTTCCCAGTTCTTTCACTTTTTCTCTATTCTGTTTACCGATTTTATCCTGTGTAATGAAAGCATTCACCTAAAAACAAAGGAAGAAAAAAACCCACAATAACTAGCGCTGGCAACAACAGTTACAAGATTTTTTTATTTGTGATGATGAAGAACAAACCTACAGAATTGAGATCCTGTTGTCTTGACTTAGCCCCACCACCCACCCGTCTGCTAATTTACATGGATTCAGTTGGAATTAAGAATGAGCAGAAGCGTTGAGTTTTGTGTATTGTTGCATGCCAGAGAGTAAAATATTGTACATTGTGTGATGAAATGAAAAGTGGTAACCGGTAACTTTTTCAGTCATCTGAGTTCACCAAAAAGCAAATGTAATAACATGAGTAGGAGTTTATTTCGTGCTTTTGCTCTGAGGTTAAGCTCTCATAGTAAACACCTTGAAAAGGATAAATAAATAATTCTGATAATTTTCCATTTGTGGACAGCTGCAGTATGCTGTGAAGGTCTTTTTTGCTTACATGTTTTTGGAAGATAATTAAAGTTTCCGTGAAATAAGGAATTGTAATGATAGTACAGTATTTTTTAGTTTCAAGATACTTTTGTATCTTGGTGGGATTAAAGCACAGTGGATAGGAGCATGGATTCTGGAATTCCTTTAAGATTATCATTATACATAATGTAAGGTTTTTATTATATATTATCTATAGAGTGTTTTTGAACAGTTTGCAGATTTTTATTTTATTCAACATTTGTTATTAAGACAAAGATCATCATCTGATTTTTGCTTATGTATGTATGTTAAGCACCTAAAATAATGTCACAAATAATGACACAAAGTAGGTACTCAATAAATATTTGTTGTTAAATAAATGTCTATTATGGGCATCTTTTTAGGTTCTAGGATGCAGCAAAGAATAAAAACGATAAAGCTTTACTCTCATTGAACCTATGTTTCAGTGAACCTTACATTTTAACAGTGCTAAGATATTACTATTGAAACCTTACTAGGAATACTTTTAAAATGTAATGGAAACCTATTATGATAATCAGTTGCATAGGAGGACAAATAGGTGGATTCTGTATTTATAGGCATGTTTTATGGGCCCAGTATATGATGTTAATAGTGCTTGGTCTTTTCGATTTTTTTTTTTTTTTTACAAAATAAGATGCTATCATTAACTATAATGTGTTTTATTATGATAAATTGGGTTGAATTATAAATTATGTAGGGAAAAACAGTTGAATTTTGGTAATTTCAAGTGGTTCAATTTAATAAAAGCTCCGAGAGTTTTCTGTTGAAGTTAGGAAGGTGCCTTTCTCCCCTTTCTCCTCCTCCACTCTCCCTCCCCTAAGAGATCACACTTTGCAGATACCAAACTCTGATTCTTAAGGTTACCATTCATTAATATATTCATCTATGCTTTCATTCTATAAACATATAGAAGTTAAAGTCTAGTACTTTGAAGATGTCTAATAAATATTATATTGCAGTATCCAGTAAGAAATAGTCAAAAGTTTGCTTAATGTGTCAGAGTAATTGAGTAAATATTGTATTCTGGCATTAGACATGTTTCTAGTTGAAACCAGTTACCAGACATTAATCTTGGCTGTAAAACTAGAAAATATATGGACTTTTGAAAAATTCTATTGAAGAGGATCTTACTCTTTTTTATAACTTTTACATTATTTGTATGTAATCGTATACCATTTATATTACTTTTGATCTTATGGGTCTTTATGCTTCTTGAATATTCAGTCAATAGATGAGGTATTAGGCTCAAACACTATACTTTGAAACCAAATATAAGTTATTTATGTTTTTGTATAATCAATATCTGAGCAACTCTAAATTGTGTGGGTAATTTTAGCAAAGCTTTTTAATTCCTTTTCATCTAAAAGTTGAGCCCTGCAAATCTACGGATAATAGAGGTAGTTCTAGCCTTCGGAGAGTTCCAGTGTCTTATAAGCTTTTTTTATTTGTAAAATGAAGAGATGGTAAAATCTAAGCAGATATTATCCTTGTATACAGTATTGTCATTCCCTTCATAACCCTGATAAATGCTTATAAAAACTGTGACAGAGATCAGGCCGTCTGTTCCTCTTACGGATTGTTGACTTATTAGATCTTAGTACTGCCCTCTAAAACTTGATTGGAAGACCGATTGCTCTTCAGTGTAGCTCTTGGTTTAAAGACAGTCATGTCTCATCAAAGTTTCTGTTTTGTTGGCCGGGCGCTGTGGCTCATGCCTGTAATCCTAGCACTTTGGGAGGCTGAGGTGGGTGGATCACCTGAGGTCAGCAGTTCAAGACCAGCCTGGCCATCATGGTGAAACCCCATCTTTAGATGAAAGAAAGAAAGAGAGAGAGATAGAGAAAGAAATAAATTCTGTTTTGTTTATCTTTTTCTAGTATAAATGTATACTAGTTTACTGAATAATTCTTCATCTTTATTAATTTATATATAGCATTTATTGCTTTGTAGTACTGAGTTAGATGCCAAATATTTTAATAGACAGTATATTGGAGAAGACTGTGTTTGAATCCTTGCTTTGTTTCTTTCTAGCTCTGTGATTTGGGGAGTTTACTTAATCTGAACCTTAATTTTCTCTACTGTGAAAAAAATTGAGCTATTAAATATGTAACTACCTAAATTATATTAAATATTAAATGATGTAATATATATGTAAAGCATTTAACTAAATGCCTGATGCATAGGAGGCCCTCTCAGTATGTATGTTTGTTAAATGAGGAAAATCACAAAAAACATGTTAACAGGTCCAGTATAGGTAAAACATAGTATGCTTGGGAGGAGAGAAAGAAATATTGAAGCCAGGAAAGAAAGGACTTTAAAGGTGAAAGGGATTCATCAACAGTGGCTTAGACTGTAGAAAGGCCTGGTAGGATGGGGATTCAAAAGAGGGCTTCAGATTTGACAATTAGTAAATTCATGGTAATCAGTTACCTTCCTTTTTAAAGTCTTTATTGTCTCCTTATAAACAAACTTTTCCTGATTATCCATACTTCTCCAAGACAGCATTGTGACCATCTCTTCTGCCCTTACTCGTTTTATCTTAATTGTGCTTATCACCATGTAATATTTCATATATTTATTTTTATTTATTTTTTTCCCTATTAGATCAGTAAAAACTCTATAAGATCAGAGTCTTTGTTTTTTATCATCCTTATATCCCTGCCTCCTAGAACAGTTTCTGCCTCATGCTAGGTGCTCAACAAATACTTACTGAATCAAGGAATGCATGTGTTTCTTTTCTTTTTTTTTTTTTTTTTTTGAGGCAAGAGTTTCGCTCTTGTTGTCCAGGCTAGAGAGCAATGCCCTGATCTCAGTTTACCGCAAACTCTGCCTCCCGGGTTGAAGCAATTCTCCTGCCTCAGCCTCCTGAGTAGGTGGGATTACAGGCTTGTGCCACCACACACGGCTGATTTTGTATTTTTAGTAGAGATGGGGTTTCTCCATGTTGGTCAGGCTGGTCTCAAACTCCCGACCTCAGGTGATCCATCTGCCTTGGCCTCCCAAGGTGCTGGGATTATAGGCGTGAGCCACCGTGCCTGGCAGAATGGATTTATTTCAGTGCAGTGGTTGGCCTGATAAAGTCTGCCTGCAATTCAGACACTGAGTAAATGAGAGGTAGGGAAGGACTAAGCAGAAAATGTAAGTCAGTGTTTCAAAAAATGTGCTCCTTAGGACATTGATGGAGGACACTGGTCTTAGGAGTACAGAGGATTTCTGATAAAATAAATTTGGGAAAATAACAACATACTAAGTCTCTCTCTCTCTCTCTCTCTCTCTTTTTTTTTTTTTTAAGACTAAGGAAGTCTGCTCTAAGAGAACCCATTTAACTTAGTTTAATCTACCATTTTCCAAACATTTGGCCATGAAGCAAGGGATTCAAGAGTAATTCGTAGTATAAATGATGGATCATGTTCAGACTGGGTAGGAAGGGAAGTGCAGCCAGGAATGAGCTTATTAAGAAAAGCAAGTCGCTCTGAGATCAAGATAGTAACTTAGAGAAAGGTGGAAGGTAGAATTAGAGAGGGAACTTGAGTGTTTTAAAAGTCCAGAGTTGGTTGTTTAGGCAGCAGTTTTGCCAAACTAGAGCACTAAAATGTGAAAGATGACTTCTTTTACTAAAAAGAAAGGTGAAAGGTGACTAAAATGCTGTGAAAAATGAGGTTGTGTGTTAAGTAGGGTAGGCACTGACTAGGTTAAGACAAAAACTCTTCTAGGATAAGCTGAAAAGGGTAAATCTTGTGAGATACTAGAGAATACTGATCTGAAAGTAATTCAGTTTTGGAAAGGTATTGGGAAGAAAGTGATATGACGTATTTTGTGCCTTCAAAAGATAGGTTCATTGAATGTTAAAGGTTGAAGTAAAATGGATGATGATAGAATATAAGATTTACCAGCACTAAGGAGATAGACCTGCCACAAGGAAGGCCAGAATTGTTCTTAATTTCCAAGATTTATTTGAAAATGTTCTCTCATAGTTCTTAAATGTATGCATTTTTAAATGTCACTATTTTAAATAAAATCATTATTTCTCATCACTTATAGTATTAGATAAAGGTACCATTTCAAGTCTTATCATCAGGCAGGTTTTGAAGTTGCAAAATATAAGCAACGCATAACAGAATCAACAGTGTGTACCAGATGAATTTTGTAAGGAGAGATTGGCATCTTAAGAGTTCTAGAATATTAAAGTATTTTATTGACTTGGTTCTATCCATCACCTTGAGTGCTTATTTTAACAGTATATGCTCTCTGGTATAATATTCACCCCTCTGAATATCATATCTCTCTTGTATTTTTATAAGATGCAAAATTTGCCACTTTTTGCCACATAGGAAAGGTTAGTGGAGTTTACTTGAATGCCTTGGAAAGTAGAATTGTTTTTATTTCTGTAGGTTATGAAGCATTTTTATATGTCATAGTTGATCCTCTGAACTTTTAAGGTAAATTGAGCAGCTATTAGCCTCATTTGCCTCATTTAACAGATGTTAAATTGAGTCTGCCTGTATGATTAGTAATATATTTCCTTCTAATTCATGTCTTAAAGGCTTTTCTAACAAGGATTAGGTCCTTTCAGGTTCTCAGTTCTCTATGTAGATAAGTGGAAGTTAATTCCTCAGCATGGTATATACTACCTGAACCATTCATTCTACCATCTGCAATTGGTTTAATCATTCTTATATATGAAATTTATTTTAAAAAAATCAGTAAGAAAGATGTCTTCCATGTATTTTTCTTACTAATGTGGTCTTAAGGCAGATTTTGTTAAATTACATATGTCATTTAACTTAAATTCCTTGTTTTATATAAGAAAATCTAAACCTTAGAGAGCTTAAATACCTTGCCTGGGGATTCACAGTGCTCAGTGACAGAGCTGGGGACTTGAAGTTAGATAATATAAGACAAATTTACTGCTTTTTCAACTACACTGTCATGTCTTTTAATGAATTTAATTAGGGCAAAATATGGCTTTTGACTCTGAGGCTGAAGGTATTTATAATGATCTGGGTAGAAGGTTCCATTAATATTTTATTTGAAAAATTATTTTAGTAATAAAATTTATATCCAGGCACATGATGATGATTTTAATTTTAATTGAGTGAAAGGTGTAGGCACTTCTTTATTATTTAGTTATGCCTGCGAGGTCAGAATATTTTAATTTCTTGGTCACATTAATATTAATATAATTATTACATATATAAAATAATTAACAATTCAAATAATACATGCAGTTTGCTTAATGTACCTTATAGCATTATACTTTCTAATATCTGGTGATAAAGAGAAAATGATTTTTTTTTGCTCTGGACTCTTCACATCAACTCAGTAAGTCACTGAACTGATTACCAGAAGTATTTCTTCATGCTTTAGAGATTAGTAAGATAAATTTTGTTTTTAAGCTTTAGTATTTTACCATAGAGATAGCCTTTAAGTTAAGAGAATATGACAAATTGTTTTCTTAAAATAATTACAAGAAAACTAGATATTTCCAACTAATCAGCTTGGTTATCCATAAATTATGACTTTTCTTTGTTTATTGTGGTCTTTTTGCCCACTGATAACTCTTAAGCCCATTTTAGTTGATAATTTTGCTTATTTCAAAATGCAGTAAGAAATTTTTTTACAAGAACTGCAACTTACCAATGAAACTAAGAGAAAGCATTACAATGTGAAGTTTCACAATTTAAGCTATAGAAATTATTTGATTTATTTTTTATTTTACTTTAAGTTCTGGATTACATGTGCAGAACGTACAGTTTTGTTACATAGGTGTACATATGCCATGGTGGTTTACAGTACCCATTAACCAGTCATCTAGGTTTTAAGCCCCACATGCATTAGATATTTGTCCTAATGCTTTCCCTCCCCTTGCTCCCCACCCTATGACAGGTCCCGGTGTGTGCTATTCCCCTCCCTGTGTTCATGTATTCTCACTCACTCCCACTTATGAGTGAGAACATGCAGTGTTTGATTTTCTGCTCCTGTGTTAGTTTGCTGAGAATGATGGTTTCCAGCTTCATCCATGTCCCTGTAAAGGACATGAACTCATTCTTTTATATGGCTGCATAATCTTCCGTGGTATATATGTGCCACATTTTCTTTATCCAGTCTATCACTGATTGGTATTTGGGTTGGTTCCAAGTCTTTGCTATTGTAAATAGTGCTGCAGTAAACATTTGTGTGCATGTGTCTTTATAGTAGAATGATTTATAATCCTTTGGGTATATTCCAGTGATGTGATTGCTGGGTCAAGTGGTATTTCTGGTTCTAGATCCTTGTAGAATCAACACGCTGACTTCCACAATGGTTAAACTAATTTACGCTCCCACCAACACTGTAAAAGCATTCCTATTTCTCCACATCCTCACCAGCATCTGTTGTTTCCTGACTTTCTAATGATTGCCATTCTAACTGGTGTGAGATGGTATTCTGTTTTAGAGAATGAAAGCATTGACCAAATTGGAGAATTGTTACCTTGTTACTGGGTAGAAGTTCCCTCAGTAGGTCTTGACATCAGCACACATGCATATGCCATATATTGTGAATTACAGTGTTATGCTCTATGACCAGCTAATATTAGATGGCATTATAAATTTATATATATATTATATATATCTTTATTTTGGGTGAAGTAATGACATTCTTTTCCAAAAAGATTTTTTGGGGGAATAATTGCTTTTGAATTATCCCAAAGTATCATTCTTTTAAAATGCTATTGTATCTTTTTTTGCCTTTTAGTGATAATAATTTTTTAAAAAAAATTTTAAGCATGTTTGATAACCTGTGGAAATTAATTTCAAGAACTGGATTTTAGTATATGGTAATATTCTGGTTGCTGTTTTAATTTTTTGTATAAAAATCAATGATTTGGTTCTTAAATCTATTTATTAAGTAAATGATACAGATTATTTTAGTTTTCCGAGAGGAATAATTATGTTATCCTTTCCTTGTGTTAATATTACTTAATGCATGCTTAGTACGTAGTTTTTCCATGTGCTGAATTTATTTTTCTCAATAGTTTTATAAGATTTTGCTTTGTCATCTATTTAGCAAGTACGTATTCATATATACTTTTAAGCAAGTTTAATATATGGTGCTTTTTAATATTTTGTATTGATGAATTTTAAAATCATTGCTTCGTATTTAAAGGAATACATGAAAACTGTAAGCAAGTTTAATAGTTAGCATGTGATGTTACGTAGACCATCATTTTGAAGACATTCTTACCTGAATGAACCCAGTGGTTTCCATTTAGTAACTCTGGATTGTTAGTGGACTTAAGTGATTTAGATAAATGAGATTGTTCTCCCTAAATAACTTAGCTCCTGGTATTGGAGAAGGACAAATCAGGCAAATCTTAGCTTTGCTTTTGTAGTGTTTACTGCTTAACTGCCACTATGCAACATTGCATCCATCTGAGATGACAGTTTGTCACTATCCACCAGTCAAATAGGGCAGTGGAGTAATAGAAAAATGAGAAAACAGAACAGTTATTCTGTTACTGTATTTGAATGCATTCTTACCAATATCTATTTTGATTTGCCTGTTTAGTTCTCTGTGAACTCTCTAAATGTCTTGGACTGGGTTATATGGAGTCATAACTGTACTTTTAAAAATTAGTTTGTTACTTCTAAAGGAAAATGTTTTATTTGTCTTTCATGTGATAAAAGAATTTTAACATCTCTAAAATATTCAGCAGAAAATATCGGGAAAATGTTACATGTTTAAGATTATTTTTAGGAAATTACAGGTATGAAAACAAGTTTATGTTTGATATTTGGAAAGAAAATAAAATGATAAAATGAATTATGCAGAATCACAAATAACATAGTTTCTTTTTTATCTTTTTAGTAATAAAATTTGTTGTATCCAGGTATATGATGGTCATATTAATTTTATTAATAATTAAGTGAAAGTTGTAGCTACGCTACCTCTTTAATTTTGTTTGTAAGGTCAGAATATCTCCATTTACTAGTCCACTGACTCTTAACGTAAGTATTATATGTATAAAATAATAATTCACATACTACATACAGGTTGTATAACTAGGTGATCTTAATCTTTCTTTTTTTTTTTTTTGAGACAGAGTCTGGGTCTGTCGCCCAGGCTGGTGTGCAGTGGCACGATCTCAGCTCACTGCAGCCTCCCCCACCCCGATTCAAGTGATTCTTCTGCCTTACCCTCCTGAGTAGCTGGAATTAAAGGCACCCTCCACCATGCTGGGCTAATTTTTATATTTTTAGTAGATACGGAATTTCACCATGTTGGCCAGGCTGGTCTCGAACTCCTGACCTCAAGTGATCCACCTGCCTTGGCCTTCCAAAGTGCTGGGATTATAGGCATGAGCCACCTCACCTGGCCAGTCTTAATCTTATAGGATTATACTTTCTATTGTCAGGTGATAAACAGAACAAGATTCCTTTTATTCTAGATTCTTCAAATCTTCTCAGGAAGTCACTGAACTGATCACTAATGGTATTTCTTCATACCTTGGAAATTAATAAGATAAATTTTGTTCTTAAAATGTAGTAATTTACCGTAGAGATAGCCTATAGGTTAAGAGAATATGACAAATTGATTTGCCTAAAATAATTACAAGCAAACTAGATATTTCCAACAATACCAGTTTGGATATCTTTAAATCATGAATATTTATCCTGACCTTTTCACCACTGACAACTAAGTATTATGCTCATTTTAATAGATAATTTTGCTTGTTTAAAAATGCAGTAAAACAATTTTCACAAAAACTGATAATTTACATATAAAACTAAGAGAAAACATTAAAATGTGAAGTTTCACAATTTTAAGCTACATAAATTATTTATTATATTCTTCCTTGTTTTAGAGAATGGAAGTGTTGTCCAAGTTGGAGAATTGTTACCTTGCAAGATTTGTGGAAGAACATTCTTTCCAGTAGCATTAGTGAGTAGACTGATTTTGTACCTTTACGGTTTTACAGATCTGTAATTGTTCAGTAATTCTGGTCAATTCTTATGGAAAGAACTTAGCTGGAATAGTTTTTGAAGAGTTAATGGGTAATATTCTTTGTTCAAGTGTCTTGATTTCAGCTATGTCATTCTTCCAGAATTCTTTCTTTTCTTCAGAGTTTGGTCTTCAGAAATCTTCTATTAAAGTTTAAAGTTATTCCTAGTTTTATGAGACTCTTACCAAAAACAAACAAAATCACACAAAACAGTACCTTAGAAATAAGTAATGATTTACAGATACAAAATAGTGTAATATCTGGGATTTGCTTTATAGTACTTCAGGAAAAAAGTAGGGATAGATGAAACAAAGTTGCCAAAGTGTTGGTAATTGTTGAAGCTGGGTGATGAGTAGTAAATTGGAGTTAATTATCCTTTTTTGTCAGTTCTTATTTATGTTTGAAATATTTCAAAGAAAAAGTTTTTTTCAATATAAAAGTACACCTAAAACTTATTATGCATTCTTTAGATATGTTAGCTACTTAGTAAGTATAAATAAAAGCACTTTTAACTAATCTTAATAAAAATTAGCTAACTAAATAGGGAATAATAAAAATTATGCCTATGTACCTTATATATTTTAACCTCAAGCATAAACATTTATTAATACTTTGATGTAAGACATAATTTTTCTTTGAATATGGATTTGCTCATTAAAGTTCTGCCACAATCTACTGTGCATCCTCTTACTATTTCTAGTTTGTTTCTTTAAAGCAAAGTGAGGAATTAATGATCCAAAGTGTCCTGATTGTAGGTACCTTTTAAACGGTGATGGCTTTTTTGTACTCTTTTAAAAACATCTTGCCCACACATTCAATGATTTTTTTTCTTATCACTTTGTTATTTTTCAGAGTTTTCATCCAAATTTCATGGCAAAAAAAAAAAAAGGTTTTGGCCCTCATGTAGTATTTAACTGAATGATGTTATTAAAACAACTGCACATTATCATGAGTCATCATGTTGGGAAACCAGCACCACATACACTTGACATACATAACTCAATGAGGAACATATGCATATGAGTCCACTAAATAATCATCTGCTCTACTCATTTTTTATTAAATACTTAAGAGCTGTAATTACAGTGCTTGTTTGTTGAAATGAAAACTGAAAATAAGCATGTAAAGCAGTTGATTACTAATTGTGTACTGAAAGCCTAAGAGGCTCCAAGACACCAAATAAACCAGTTTTGAGGTTTTGTTTTTCCCCAGAGAAAGTTTGACAGTTCTACTTTCTTCAGTGTTTATCAAAATACAAAAGAAAAAAGTGTATTTAGTGTAACAATGTCATCAGTCATCATGCTT
Source organism: Cacajao melanocephalus (assembly GCA_963573385.1). Lineage (NCBI taxonomy): Eukaryota > Metazoa > Chordata > Mammalia > Primates > Pitheciidae > Cacajao > Cacajao melanocephalus. The sequence continues at coordinate 523 of CAUYLG010000082.1, read as the reverse complement.
AATATAGTGGAGGGAGAATGTTTATCCAGTTGGTTCATTGGAGGTCATTTAAGACAGCTTCCATTCTATTGTCCCTAAACTGAATGAATGAATGAATGAATTGACAACTCTATGTAAAAAAAAAAGAAAACCTGTAAGAATAATGGAACACTAGATAGCTCAAGACAAATCCTAGGTGAAGAAATCTGCAAAGTTTGAGTTCCAGATTAGTGTGCGGGAAAGACACAAATCAGACCACCTGTCCTATTATTTTGTGTTAAATGTATGTTAGCATATTACTATTATGTTAACTTTAGGAATCCAAACTACTACTCATGTTAACTTTTGTAATCCTAAAACTGACGTATTCTTTTCATTTTCTTTTTCTAGTATCTATGCTCAGGTATTTAGTAAAGACTTTTTCTTTCTTTTTCACTGTAGTGTCTTTGACTTTGCTACTATTTCTTATTCTTAGTGTTATAGGACAGAGAAATATGTTACAGGAAAGGGGTCCCAATCCAGACCCTAAGAGAGGGTTTTTGGA
>CAUYLG010000081.1:0-13606 GCA_963573385.1 Cacajao melanocephalus | reverse complement strand
GCTGTATTGAGAGAAAGAAATCCTGGAAACAAGAGAATGCTGTTAGGAGACACTGGAATGGCTTATGAGCCTCTCTTCAAAGTTCATTTCTCTGGCAGATCCAGAAATATTAAAAGGAAACCAAGCCAGAAAAGATGCATTGTGTGTAGTAAGAAAACAAACTAATATGTTTGTTGACTGCATAAATGTCTTCTTTTGAGAACTGTCTGTTCATATCCTTTGCCCACTTTTTGATGGGGCTGTCAGCATGTTCTCACTCAAAAGTGGGTGTTGAACAATGAGAACACATGGACACAGGGAGGGGAACATCACACGCTGGGGCCTGTCAGGTGAGGGATAGAGGGGTAGGGGAGTCATAGCAGGGGGTGGGGCGAATAGCATTAGGAAAAATACCTTATGTAGAAGATGGGATGATGCATGCAGCAAACCACCATGGCACGTGTATACCTATGTAACAAACCTGCGCATCCTGCACCTTTTTTTAAAACAAGAGAAAACAAACTAACAAACACAGTCATCTGAACATTTGCAGAATGACTTAGCATGCAGTGCAACGACAATGAGGTATATTCTGTGGCCATTTCCATAATGTTTGGACATCCCTCCAACACTTGAACTGTATGTGAAGGAATGTGTACTTAGCTAGCACATATATACACACACATTTATCTCTCTTCCTGAGCATCTCAGTCAAAAGATGACCCTGGGTTTTTAGAAGACTGATAGTTTATCTCATTAGCGTGACTGTCACAGGAAGTCGATACTGTTTTGGGATTCTCCTCATTCACGTCTTCCACATAAAACCTATCTTATAAATAAGATATTTATATGTAATGTTTATATATTTATATGTAATTTTTAAAATATATTTTATATTATAAAATATATAAATATATTAAATATTTTATATCATAGAATATTTATATATAAAATGTATATAACTTAAATGTTTTTCTCTGATACATGTGAACACTCAAAACAGAATTTGGATGTCCTACTCATTATAACCTAAGGATATGTGCAATGACTGATCACCTGCTATACAAAAATCATAATTTTTTTCATTTTCCCTTGATGGAATGTAACCCTCTGATTCTCTCCCATGCAGTTAATAAGCAAGAAATTTGGTTCCATTCAATTAATTCTCTGGTTCTCCTATTTCTTGAGAAGACTGGAAATTAATTCCTATGAACAATCAGAAATTATACATTCCAATGGTGGTACACTTAGCAACTAAAAAAACTTCCAATATTAAAGGTATGTTTTTAAAAATCTGTTTCCTTAATCTGTTTTCAGAAGTTCATGTTGAGGTGAGGTGGCAAGAACTCCTATTCACTGTACCAAATGTAACGAAAAAAGAACAAATTGCACAAGAAAATACATACGTATCAGCTATAATGAAGCACCATTTCTTAGAAAAAACTCATGGAGACAAGAGGAATCAAGTGTGTAATTCATTGCCCATTGATTTCCATAGATTACCGAATTTAGTCTGGCCTGAACATCAGCCATGGGAGAGAGACAAAGAACATACCCCACCCCCTTGAGCTATGGAGCTTAAAGCAGCATGACAATCAAACACCAGTCCTCACCTGGTGTGATCAGGTGCTAGGACACAATCCCAATGTGATGTGGCGCAACCTTAGCTCTAGTCCTATGTTGCCAAATCAGCATTCATAGTTGATGAAGCATCAGCTTTTTCCCTGGTGTAACTGGAAGCTCTGAAAGCTAGAGTCCAAGCTTTCGGCTTGTAGAGCCGTTTAAGGCTATGGAGCTTTGCTGCAAGTCAATTTCTTCCTAGGGAGGAAAGTTTTCAGGATAGCTCTGTACAGATTAACCCTTATTTAGCAGTAGAGAATAATGTGGTAACAATCATTATTTTCTCAAAAAGCCAAAGGCCTTTTGCTATTGTCCTCTGACAATGTTTTTAAGAAGTCAGATGCTGTTCTGATTCTCAATCGTTTTTATGTCGATTTTTCTCTTTGTTTCTAAGGATGAATTCCACAATGGCCTATTTCACTATAAGTTCCTTTTACACCATGTGTTGTGTAAAAATAACTTTTTAATCTGAAGCTCCAGTTTTTCATATTTTAGAATTTTACTTAAGCCTTTAATAGTTTCTTTCTTTCCAATTTTCTGTTCTTCCCAGAATCCCGATTGCTCAGTAATAACACTCTAAACTAGTATATTTTTATTTAATTATCTTTTCTCTTCTAGTTTACATCTCTAGATATCCTTGGTGATATTCTCATTTCACCTTTTAATCTGTATTATAGACATTTTAAATTTTGCTTTTATATTTTTAATTTTCAAAACGTTTTGCTTTTGTTATTTGACTGAATCTTATATATAGAATCTCTTTCTTGAATGAAATATATTTGTCATTGCTAGAAACATATTTTTTGAATACTTTTTTAAGTGTTTCTCTTCCTATATGATCTCAAATTCCTCTAAATTGTGATTCCCATTTGCCTTTGTTTCTAATTTCATGAATATCTAGTAGTTTCAGACTATCTGCTTCTATTTAAGTGTTAATTAAGAGCAGTTTGAAATATCTGTTTCACAAGCTAACTGAGGGCTTCACTGAATATTCTGTTTGACTGAAGAATCCTGTATCATTTATTTTTGTTGTATAATGAATTTTTCCCCATCAGCCATCACCGAAATTTATTTTTTCATTACCTACATAAAAGTTTGCATGGTAGCATTTTGTTAATGAAGTGAGAAAATATAGTGAGTGTACTGGAAAGAGGGTGTATTAGGTTATTCTTACACTGACAAAGAAATTCTGGAGACTGAGAAATTTATAAGGAAAAGAGGTTTGACTGGCTCACTGTTCTGCAGGCTTCACAGGCAGCATGGTGCTGGCATCTGCTCGGCTTCTAGTGAAGCCTCAGGATCTTTGAATCGTGGTAGAAGGCGAAGAGGAAATAGACACATCACATGGTGAAACAGCAAGTGAGAGAGCATGAGGTGGGAAGAAGGTGCAACACACTTTAACAATTACATCTTGTGAGAAGTAACTATCATGAGGACAGCACCAGGCCATGAGAGACCTGCTGACCTGACCCAGATACCTCCCAACAAGCCTCACCTCCAACACTGGGGATTACGATTCAACACAGGATTTGTCAGGGACATATATTCAAACTGTATCAGGGGAAAAGTTCAATATTCATTATACAAGTTTGCACTTTGGCCTTTCTTCCATGTGGTCTTCAGACTTTAAGACGACCCTCTTTTATCCAATACTTATAAAAGATCCCAAATGTTACCAGTTCCAGGGCTTTTTGGGGACGGTATAATTAACTCATAATTCAGCCTTCTTAGGCCTGTGAAGTCAGTCAGTCCCTACCTCTGCTCTGCAGTTCCAAGATGTCACTGATCTTGTCCCATCTCCACCTGTCTACGTCCTTGTCAATATATATCATATAAAAAGCCCTTTTCTCTCACTGCAGTGAGTTATCAGGACAAAAGTGTTCATTTGATACCTCACCTTTAACAAGAAACCTTACTGTATAAACCACAATAAGCCCATAACATTTGCAAATAAGTTTGGGGCCCTAAATCCATGACATTATAGCAATGGGATTCAGAAAGGCAGCATGGCTGCAACCATGCATTTCCCCAGCGCTCCAAAAGAAACAAATGTAATTTCTAAGATGTGTATGTAAATCTTCAACTGAAACCCTTTTTAAATATCTAGTAATTTAAGACTTAATAAATACAGATATTTAGGGTTCTTTCTTCCAGCAAGAGTAAGCATATTAGATCGGGAAAAGCTTGAGTTATAGGAAGCTTGTCAAATCCTGTACCCTACAGTGTTACTCTCTTGAAAACTGAAACACCAGCTCTTAGTTCCAATATTATTTCTTATAAAACAGAAGAGCATATAGTCATAAATCTGAAATACAAAGTGTTACAAAATGTGTACAAGGGCTGACAGTGCATTTACATGGGGATTGAATATGTTTCCATTCAGTGCAAACAGAAACTTCTGTGAGGTCCATTTGTCACATGCTTTGGTCAATATCATTGCTTTGAAGTTACGGTTTATATTCTGAAATATTATGCTAATAGGATACCTAACCACAAGAAAGCAAATAAAAACCAGATTTAGTTATATGAACTTTAAAACTCTAGGCATCTCAGAAAAATAGTAGTATCAATGAAACAATACAATTTTCTTGTGCAGCAGTCATATAAGACACTTGTTTCAACTTTTTCATTTTCATTTGAGTGCTCTGACTCGATAAATGCAGCATAGCTAGCCTATAGACAAACTCTAGACAAAAATATTCTATTTCAAATTACATTTATTTTTCTTCACTATGTGTCATCATCACTAGTAACATTCTGATACAGAAAGTAAATTACTGAGTATAATTTTTAACTATAATTTTGTGGTGAGATCTATATGGATTCTTTATGAAATACTAAAAATAATTAAAAGGTAGGTGTATTATCTATTTTCTTTCAGTTGCAAAAGTTGGTTGCAAAGTTGGCAATCTCAGAGTAAAAACTTGCCATTTGCATTGATGATATCTCATATTAGTGAAGATAAAACGGCAATCCAAAGGTTCTATGTGTTACTAACGGAACTTACAAAGGACATTTTTCCATGGACTCCTTTTCTTTGCATGTTAATCACATAGTGCTTTGTAATGTATCAACTTATCTAAGCTGAAATCACAGTCCCAAAGAATCTCCTTTCCTTTATGTTCTATTTGACTAAAAATACAATTGTTGAGATTTAGAAAGATGGAGCAGAAGACTTTACTCTCAGAATGTCGTCATGATCAGTGACAGCAACTGTCAGATGCAGACCATGATGCATTTCACCTTATTCACACTGTCCCAGGGGCCACATCTCTCTTTTCTTTTTTTTTCCAACTGTCAGCCTTGATAGAAGAAGTAACCCCAGGCCCACCAACAAATGCAGAGGCATCAGTCTTCCACCTCTTCGCCTTTATTTCTTCATTCTGGGAATTTACTGTGCCTGGCTTTGGGAGCAAAAGTTAGTTGACTTTTGTCTGATCTTCAAATTCTATCTTCTGACACTGACACTTGCTTTTCCCACAGGTGTTGATTTTATTCTTTCAATAACTTTATTTGTTCATTATATTTTAGTTTGTTCAGGCTGCTACAAAAATATCTTAGGCTTGGTAATTTATAAAGAGTAGAAATTTATTCCTCACAATTCTGGAGCCTGCCAAAGATCAAGGTACCAACAGATTCAGTGTCTGGTGAGAGTTCTTGGTTCACAGATGATGCCTTCTTGCCGTGCCCTCACATGGTAGAAAGGTCAAGCTAGCTCCTGTGGGCCTGTTCTATAAAGGCATTAGTCTCATTCATGAGGGCTCAGCCCTCAGGATCTAATCACCTCCTAAAAGCCCCACCTTTAATATTGTTGCACACAGATTAGGTTTCAACATATAAATTTTGTCTGGCCACAAACCTTCAGACCATAGCAACTCACAATAATATATTTCCCTAATGGAACCTTAACAAATACAGATTTTTTTTAAAAAAAAAAGGTAAAAACTGTTTTACTCGACCTGGGAAATAAATGTATTACATATTAACAAGTTACACCATCCGTAAATATTACAGGAAAAAATGTTCCGGTAATGTTTGTAATTTATAAGTGTAAGGCACTTAAAAATTTTGAAATAGTACACACTTGCTGACCCTTTTTTTTTTTCCAATTACCAATGACCATATATTTTATGATGATTTGTCCTTTATTTGCTTCTTCCAGTTTGGCTACTGAATGGTCACCTTTGTTATTAGCTTTTATTTTTTTATCCTGAGGCAAGTGTACACAGCCAGACAAACTTTCCCTTAAAAAATTGCTCCATATATTTAGTTCATATTAAGATAATTTTAGATGAATAAAAAATATACCAACTTGTAGAAATTTTAGAAGTAAAAACTAAATTACATGTGTACAAGAAGACATTATGTTGCTAAAAAGATCTTTTAAAACCTTTGCTAGTTAGTTTGCCATACTACCTTTCATCAACTGTTTCCTTGATATTATCCCTAATTAATATGACAATTATATGGTTTGCCTCTATATTTCCCTCTCCTACACCTAATTTCTTTCAGATTCTGGTATAACTACAACTTTTTTTGAACTCTTTACCTCCATCACCCCATTTCTGGTTAATGCCTAAAGGACTATTTCTGCTTTATGCTGCATCATTTTATTGCATTATTTTTACACTTTCTACATGTCTAAAGTAACTATGTCTCCCAAAATTCATAAAACTTTGCATTTAAATGCAGTTCCATACAATGAGAAGAACATTTTCTAAAAAATTTTGAGTTTTCTCTAGCTACAGAATTAAGGATAAAGAACTATATTAACCACATAAGTTAAAACATTTAAATTTAATTCCATATATTTTATAAAATGATTTTCGCACACTAATAAAAAGTCGTTACTTTTAACATATATCAAACTAGGCCAAATTGGTGCTTTATAAATTTTAACTGCGGTAGAGAGGTGGAGATAAACAGCCTACCAAAAGAAGTTATATCTCATAGAAGACAGAGACGTCTTAATTTTTTGTTTTTAGAGAAAAGTAAATCTTTTGGATACAATTGAAAGTTATCAATTTTTATTCTAATTTTACCTTTATCTAATGTTTTCAGTGGACAGATCAGTAAACACATGCATGTGTACTTACACTTGCAGACAATAGGCAAATTCGAGATGCACCCCTTCCAACCCCTACCTCTTCGAATTCACGCCTTTGTGTAACTATCTTCTATTGAATGTAGATGGACTTATGATTGTTTCTAATTAAGACAATATAGCAAAGGTGATGGGAAGTTAGTTACCCCAGTGATTATGCGATGTTATATAAACCTCCATCTTACCAGAAGATTTTCCCTCCTACTGTCCTTGAAGAAGCAAGCTACCATGTTGTAAACTGCCAACGAACAGTACACATGACAGGAAACTCCAGGCAGTTAAAGACAACTGCCTCCAACAGCCAGCAAGAAACTAAAGCTCTCAGTTCTAAAATGGCAAAGAAATAGATTCTGACAACAATTCAATGAGATAGGAAGCAGAATCTTCTCTCATCAAGCCACCAGATAATGCTTCCAGTCCATCAGGTAAGATCATGAAGCAAAGACCCAGTCTAGTCGTGCTTAGACTAGTGACCCACAGAAACCTGAGATAATAAATGTGTATTGTTTTAAACCTTTAGGTTCATGGTATGCTGTCATGCAGCAATAGAGTACAAATATATTTGCATATACGCATTTCTATATCCATTCATAAGTTCGTACTGATAACTTGTAATCTAGTCTACAAGACAAGATGATTGTAACCTTCCTCCTTTCCTTATTTGTAATTCTTTTTTTATTTGTATTTCTTTTCTTCTACAGTGAGAAGTGCAAGTTTCACTAACCACAGTATATTCACTTACAAATTTATATACACATCGAGAAGTTTCAGAATGTTATAAACGACATAAAATGTAAACGTACTATAGTATAATATTTGCTTATTTTTATCTTTAGCCTTAAATATCAAAATATTGTTTTATAAAGTTTATAAAGTTTTTAAAAAGTTTACTAAGTTCATTTCTTCCTCACCTTGTTCACTGTGGTTATGTTAGTTTACTTTTACCACTGTTAGGATCATATTTTCTATTTTGTGTTCTATTTACCTTACATTCTGGTTGATACAAATTACTTATATATGTTTTGAATATGTAAAACATTACATAATTCTAAGAGTTAAAGCTAGACAAAGAGGTTTATTCTGCATCACTCCCTCATTATTCCCACTACAGCATTCCCATGTCCCCATTTTTGTACCCCATTTCCAAGTACTTTCTACTAGTATTTCATCTCATTAGTTTCTGGATTATAATTCCTGTATTTCTCTTGCACAAATGAGTTGTCACAGGGAAACTTTTGTGTATTTGTTTCCAGCCTAACAGAGGCCATTTTGCACTTTTCTTTTAATTTAAACTTAACTTACCCTGAAGTTTATTCCATCTCAGTTCAGACATATTTTCATCATTCTTTTTGAGACAGAGTGTCACTCTGTCACCCAGGCTGAAGTGCAGTGGCACTATTTCAGCTTACTACCACCTCTGCCTCCTGGGTTCTAGCAATTCTCCTGCCTCAGCCTCCCCTAGTAGCTGGGACTACAAGCACCCACCACACCTGGCTAATTTTTGTATTTTTGGTAGAGACGAGGTTTTGCCATGTTGGCCAGGCTGGTCTCCAAGTCCTGACCTCAGGGTGATACACCCACCTAGGCCTCCCAAAGTGCTGGGATTACAGGTATGAGGCACTGCACCCTGGTCCATCATTCTTCTTTAGAGCTGTAAAGTAATCCCCTGTGTAGATCAATCATAGTTTAGTCACCTGTTCTATGTATGAGTACCTAGGTTGTTTTCATTGTTGTAGATTAAACAATAAAATATATTCATGAGTATCCTTGTATTGTTAAAAATGTGTCCTCAGGGTACTTTCTTAGAAGATTACTAGGCTAAAAGGTATGTGCATATATAGATGCTTTTAGAAATTATCAAATTCCTCTCCAGACATATGGTACCTGTTTTCTATCACATAATTTGATTATGCAAAGATCACAGAGTATACATCCACAAATCTAGATTGTATAGCCTACTACGTATCTAGACTATGTGTATAGCCTATTGCTCCTATGCTATAAACCTGTACAGTGTTACTATACTGAATACTGTAGTTAATTGTAACACAGCAGTATTTTTATATTTAAACATAGGTAAACAGAGAAAGAGTACAGAGAAAATGCATTGTATGTAAGATTAAAATAGTACATCTGTATAAGGCACTTACCATGAATGGAACGTGCAGGATTGGAAGTTGCTCTGAGCCAGTCAGTGAGTAAGTGGTGAGTGAATGTGAGGGCCTAGGACATTATTGTGCACTACTGTAGACTTCATAAATACTCAACACTTAGGCTATACTAAATTTATTTTAAAAATTTCTTTCACCAACAGCAAATGAAACATTGTGTTCTGTAGCTTTTTTACATCATGAACTTTTTAATTTTTAACTTTTTGACTATTTTGTAATATCACAGCTTAAAATATAAATGCATTACCCAAGCGTACACAAACATTTTGTATCTTTATTCTATAAGCATTTTTATATTTTAAAAATTTTTTATGTTTCAAACATTTTTTTGCTAGAAACTAAGCCCCAAATACACACGTTAGTCTAGGTCAGTATTATCAATATCACCATATTCAACCTCTACATCTTGTCCCTCTAGTGAGGGCCTGCGAGGGCCTTTAACATGCATGGAGCTGCCATCTCTTATAATAAAAAGCCCTTCTTCTGGAACAACTTGTTCAAGACTGTTTTACAGTTCATTTATTTATTTTAATAAGTAGAAGGAGTAAACACTAACATAACCACAAGAAGTAATAGTACCGTATACTAAATACATGAACTAGTAACATAGTCGTTTAGTATCAAGTACTACGTATTAGATATATAATGGTATGTGCTATACTTTTATAGGAGTGGCAACACAAAAGGTTTGTTTCACCTGCATAATCTCAACCACATGAGTAATGCGTTCCAATGCAATATTGGCTACATCTCTAGGCAACAGGAATTTCTCAACTCCATGGTAAACTTACGGGACCACCATCATATATACAGTTAATTGTTGACCAAAATATTTTTATGTGGTACATGACTGTACTCTATTTCCATATGTATAATGAGTCTAAGTGATGGCTGTTTTTTTTTTTTTATCCCACTGTTTTGTCTGTTCATGGACCAGTACCATAATGTTTTAATTACAGAAGTTTTATGATATACTCTAATGTTTGGTATGGCTAATCTTTCTATGTAGTTTGAATTTTTCTGTGTTTTCTAGAGTATCTGTGCATGTCTGATTTTCTATATAAACTTTTAAATTAATTTGTCTAACTTTATAAAAATGCATGTGTGTATTAATTTGGATTACATTACATTCATAATTTTTCCTATCTAAGAACAGAAAATGCCTACTTGTTATAGAGTCTTTAAAGTTGTTTCCTTCTTTAAATTTGGAAAATTTCTTATTAAATTAACTGCAAAATAGTTAATCTTTTTTGCTATTGGCAATTGTTATTATATGTGTAAATGAGGGCTAGTAATTGTTTTTATTTCATTACCTGCTCACTTAGTTTATTCTTTTATTGTTAAATCTAGTTTTGTCATTTTATTTTTGCTTTTCAAGAGTTTTCCAAGCATATTATTACATTACCTGTAAATATAGATGGTGTTAACTCTTTAGCAATTATTATGCTAATTAATCTTATCTAATTATATTGGCTTATAACTCTATTAAAATTTTAAATAGTAATACACTGTGAACATTTTTTCCTTGCTCCTGACATTAGTGGATGTCTCAGGCCTCTAGTGTATTTCTCCAATAATTAAGATAAGGATATATGAGAGTGCATGTGTGTGTGTAGTGTGAATACACACATATACATATAATTTTATATTATGTGTGTATACTAATACCTTAGTCTTAAAGCAAGTATTTTAATTATTATAATATATATCATCTCTTAATTCATATTTAGTAAGTTGAGTGTTATTGTGAGAAGTATTGAATTTGCCAATGGCTTTTTTCAACACTTAAAGAGGTAATCATATTAAAGCTTAGTTTTAATTCTATTAATATATGATATTGAGATCCTAATATCAAACCAACCTTGAATTCTAATAATAAATACTACTTGGTCAGGATATAGTGTCTTCTTAATATGCTATTCAATTCTGTCTCGTTTTATTTAATCTCTTAAATTGATGTACATGAATGGTAATGGTTATAGATTTTTGGACTGTTTTATCAGATTTAAATGTAATATTATACCAGAATTAGTAAGTATTTTTATATTCTATAAAATAACTTATTGGTCATTGAAATGAGTTTCTCTTTTAACATTTGGTAGGATTTTCCTGTGAACTATTTATGGTCCTAGTAGATTTTTAAAAAATTATTATTGGTAGAGTAAATCTCTAATTTTCCCATTTTGATATTTAAAAAATGTCTTCTTTTAATGGTTGTTTCCCTTCCTCAGAACTTTGAGCACAAATTCTCTAGGGATGGGGAAGACCTAAGGAGAAATTTGTGATACTATATGCATTGCAAATATTCCAGCTAATTATTTCTAAAACTCAACACCAGCAAATAAATCTTAGAGTAGGTATTTAATAATTTACTGAATTTGGTTATCAGATGAAAAGTAGGTATAATTTGAAAAAATATATAAGGGTAAAAGCTAATATTGGGACAGCAAGTGAAACAACTCCTATTCTCTTTTTACTTATATGCAGTGATCCTCAGCCACCTGTGACATATGTCTCTCTAAAGGAGCACCTTAGAACTCTGTCAGTAAAGAAAAATCCAGTTGATTAGACATAATGAAGTAAAGAAGATGACTGGATTGAGTGTGTCTTATAGTATCAAATAAGGAATACCAAAATAAGGAAATTATGGAGGAATAGAGGGTCTTATACATTGATGGAGGTGAAGCCAAGGCAGGTCTTGCAGATAGGAACCTGATTGTGAGTGGGCAGAATAAGTAACAAAAAAATATGTTGATTAATACGCCTAGTGAGATAAAAGTCTTGAAAAAAGCATCAATGAACAAGATGTTAAGAATATTTTTAAGAATATAAATTCCTGAGATATAAGGCTGGTTTAACAGATGCAAACCAATAAATGCAATCCATCATATAAACAGAACCAATGACAAAAACCATATAATTATCTCAATAGATGCAGAGAAGGCCTTCAATAAAATTCAACACCCCTTCAAGCTAAAAACTCTCAATAAACTAGGTAATGATGGAACATATCTCAAAACAGTAAGAGCTACTTATGACAAACCCATAGCCAATATCATATCGAATGGGCAAAAGCTGGAAGCACTCCTGTTGAAAACCAGCACAATACAAAGACGCCCTCTCTCACCACTCCTATTCAAAATAGTATTGGAAGTTCTGGCCACAGCAATCAGGCAAGAGAAAGAAATTAAGGGTGTTCAAAAAAAAAAAAAAAAGAGGGGAAGTAGAATTTTTCTGTTTGCAGACGATATGATTGTATATTTAGAATACACCATTGTCTCAGCCCAAAAACTCCTTAAGCTGATAAACAACTTCAGCAAAGTCTCAGGATATAAAATTAATGTTCAAAAGTCACAGCATTCCTATACACCAATAACAGACTAAAAGAGAGCCAAATCATGAGTGAACTCCCATTCATAATTGCTATAAAGAGAATAAAATACTTAGGAACACAACTTACAAGGGATGTAAAGAACCTCTTCAAGGAGAACTACAAACTACCATTCAAGGAAATAAGAGAGAATACAAACAAATGGAAAAACATTCCATGCTCATGAAGAGGAAGAATCAGCATCGTGAAAATGGCCATACTACCCAGAGTAATTTATAGATTTAATGCTATTCCCATCAAGCTACCATTTACTTTCTTCACAGAGCTGGTAAAAAAACTACTTTAAATTTCGTATGGAACCAAAAAAGAGCCCATATAGACAAGAAAATCTTAAGCAAAAAAACAAATTTGGAGGCATTATGCTACGTGACTTCAAAACTACACTAGAAGGCTACAGTAACCAAAACAGCATAGTACAAGCCAAAACAGATACATAGAGCAATGGAACAGAACAGAGGCCTCAGAAATAATGCCACACATTTACAACTCTCTTATCTTCAACAAACCTGACAAAAACAAGCAATGGGGAAAGGATTTCCTATGTAATAAATGGTGCTGGGAAAACTGGCTAGCTATATGCAGAAAACTGAAACTGGACCCCTTCCTTACACCTATAAAAAAATTAACTCAAGGTGGATTAAAGACTCCAAAGTAAAACCCAAAACCATAAATGACCTAGAAGAAAACCCAGACAATACCATTCAGGACACAGGCATGAGCAAAGACTTCATGACTAAAACACCAAAAGCAATGGAAACAAAAGCCAAATTTGACAAATGAGATCTAATTAAACTAAAGAGTTTCTGCTCAGCAAAAGAAACTATCATCAGAATTAACAGGCAGCCTACAAAGTAAGAGAACATTTTTCCAATCTGTCCATCTGACAAAAGTCTTCTATCCAGAATCTACAAGGAACTTAGACAAATTTACAAAAAAAAAAAAAAAAAAGTCAAAAAGTGACCAAAGAATATGAACATACACTTCTCAAAAGAAGACATTTACATGGCCAACAAACATATGAAAAAATGTTAATCATCATTGATCATTAGATAAATGCAAATCAAAACCACAATGAGGTATCATCTCATGCCAGTTAGAATGGCGATCATAAAAAAAGTCAAGAAACAACAGATGGTGGTGAGGATGTGGAGAAATAGTAATGCTTTTACACAGTTTATGGGAATGTAAATTAATACAACCATTGTGGAAGGCACTTTGGATATTCCTCAAGGATCTGGAACCAGAAATACCATTTTACCGAGCAATCTCATTACTGGGTATATACCCAAAGGATTATAAATCATTCTACTATAAAGACACATGCACATATATGTTTATTGC
>CAUYLG010000080.1:0-18767 GCA_963573385.1 Cacajao melanocephalus | reverse complement strand
CTTTCCACGTTGGCCTCCCAAAGTGCTGAGATCACAGGCGTGAGCCACTATCCCTGGCAAAATTTAAAATTTAAATTTATTTAAAATCACAAAATGTTGAGATATAGACAATTAATATTATCAACTGCTATTCAATTTTCTGTTTTAATGCTTTTTTTTTGTTTTGAGACGGAGTTTCGCTATTATTACCCATGCTGGAGTGCAATGGCGCGATCTCGGCTCACCGCAACCTCCGCCTCCTGGGTTCAAGCAATTCTCCTGCCTCAGCCTCCCAAGTAGCTGGGACTATAGGCGTGCGCCACCATGCCTAGCTAATTTTTGTATTTTTTAGTAGAGACGGGCTTTCACCATGTTGACCAGGATGGTCTCGATCTCTTGACTTCGTGATCCACCCACCTCAGCCTCCCAAAGTGCTGGGATTATAGGCGTGAGCCACTGTGCCCGGCCCTAATGCATTTTTAATAATAGTAATTGTCCTAAGTGTCCATGTAGCCATCCTGTATAACTTGTAAAATTTTTGTTTCTTGTACTTCATGGAAGAATGTGGACAGAAGCCAATTTTGTGTAAGTTGGTCATTGTTTTCTTGGAGGAACATTGGTAATCAACTGTTACCTTCATAAACAAACTGGTTTTGTGAAAATAATATTAGTATAGATTTCTTCCTATTTGATATAGGGAATAGGGAATAAATTATTGTTTTCAACTTTATTTTCTTTAGTTCTCCATGATTTTACAACCACTTGATAGTGCTTCTTCCATTCATTTTGTAGTTGTCACGTGCAGCTGCTTGTGGATTGTCACTAAGCTAACCTACAGATGAGAATTCATAGGTATGTGGTTAAGAAAATGCTCCCAGAAGAAAAAAAATGGGAAGCAGAGTAAGCAGGACAAAGAATCAGTTACTCCAATAAAAGGTAATATTTCAGTCAAAGTCAGTGTCGGTCTGATCCCATAGGGTTCTTCAGAACTGAAATTACACCTGAGGCAAGAGGTCTTGGATTTTAAACTTTCCTACCAAACAGATACTGGCTATGAGTTTGCCACAGGGAACATAACATAAACACCTGGTACCTCAGGCTTTGAGCAATAAGAATTCAATGGGAGTTTTCTGAAGAAGGTTAGAAGTGCACAGTTAGGACTAAGCATGTAGAATGTAGGGGACAGGAGCACATCACAGGTAAACTGGGTTTAAGGGGACATTTGACAGAGCGGTCTTTTTCTTTTTTTATTTCTCCTTCTGGAATCACTGTTAAAATAATTTTTTGGTTCTATGGTAGCAATGAGGATGATGTTATGAATCAAGTATTATACATGATATAGATAATTATTAGTTAAAAACAGATGATCGGTTAATAGAATTTTGATTGATCACTATGCTTAGTATAAACGTACAATAAGCAAAAGTAATAATTCATGATGCCAGGTGATTTTAAGCTTTGTTGGTAAAGAGAACAACACATAAAATAATTACATATGTGTGTTCTCTATTGCTGTCATACAAAATTAGCATAAACTCAAAGGTTTAAAACAACACTTATTTTTTATCTCACAGTTCTGTAGGTCGAAAGTCCATGTGGCATGTTTGGGTTCATGGCCCAGGTCTCACACACTAAAATCAAGGTGCTAGTCAGGCTATCGTCACACCCATCTGAGGCCTGGGTCCTTTTCCAAACACAATGGTTGGCAGAATTTGTTTTCTTATGGTTGTAAGACTGAGACACCATTTTCTTTCTGGTCATAAAGGCAGGGGCGGCTCTTAATAATTAAAGACTTCATACTCACAGGCCATCTTACAACATGGCACTTTATTCCTTCGTCCTTGAAGTCAGCAGGAGTGCATCTCTTTCTATCATTTCTGTACATACAAACTCTACTAGTTTCTAACCTAGTTAAAAATCAACTAAGTTAACCATAAGATGTAATTGATAATTTATTTTGTAAATATAAATACCAAATATATTCCATGAGTAATATTTAACTTCTTACCTGAATGAGTCAGGACTACCCAGATAATATTGACATTTCAAAGCAAACTCACTGGGACTTTAATTACATTTGCAAAATTTGTTCCCAGCAGGACATAGATCAGTGTTTCATGAACAAATTAGGAGGCTGAAAGCTTTGGGGGCCATATTTAGAATTTTGCTCATCACATCATATAAAAACAAATCAACACTGAACAAAGAAATCAGATGTATGTCTTTAGGATGAAGAATATAGAATGATTGATTAAAACAAAATTAACGTAGAAAAAATGGTATCATCCTGAGGCCATACTAAAGAATTCAAACTCAGAGCATGACTAGAAACAGGTAAATCAGGTTTAGTGGCAAGACAGGTTAAGAGAGGGAAACGAAGAAGCTTGGCTAGCGAAGGTGGCCTTGTTGTATAGATGAAGCCTTCTTCAGAGAGAATAGATGGTAAATGTTTCTTTTCAGACATTGAAAGGTGTCAGACTCTCAATCTTTTCTGGATAATGGCAGGAAGGCATAGAAACGGGAGAGGGCATGGTTGCATTAATGGAGATTCTTTACAGATGCAAATTTTCACTACTTAAGACAGCTTTGTAAGGCCACTTCTGTCAGAATTGGCCAAGCTGCAGCCATTTCAAAATATGTCAAAGGAATATATTCTGGAGTAAAATATTATAATTTTGTTACAGGTAGTTAGGCTTGAGCAGGGCAGAAGAGAACTCTCCCCTGACTCCACAGGAATGTCAGGCAATCATCCAATCATCGGGTGATGGTTCAACAATTATCACATTGCCTCTCTGAAAATGATACTTTGGCAGCCAGCACCAGGGAGAGACAAGCTCCTGATGGTTCACAGCTGTTACATTAAAGTGTTAATTAAATGCAGGCCCCAGGGAGAAAAAAGGGTGCCAATATAATCTCAGGTATTGGGCAAGTGAGCCCGGGCATGTGCATTAAGAGACAAAATCACCATCAGGGTGTACTCTTTGGGAAAAGGGAAGAAAGACTCAAATGGCATGTGCATAGCATCCTAAACACACTGCATGTGCTCATTTCCCAGTGTAACAAGGGCACTGCACATGTGGGCAGCCAAAGAATCATGGGAAAGGGACACAAGACTCTGTCGGTGGGCCAGCATATAAAGTTCTAAGATCAAGGTTAAATGGGGCACATAACCTTTAAGTCACTGGCTTGGATCTCTTTCAAGTGTATTTTCCTTTCTTTCCTTCTCTAAAGCTTTTTTTTTTTTTCCTTTTAAATGAACCCACTCCTGCTCTGAAACTTGCCTTAGTCTCATTTTCTGCCTTATGCCCCTTAGTTGAATTCTTTCTTCTGAGGCAACAAGAATTGAGGTTGCTGCAGACTTGTATGGTTTTGCTACTGGTAACTCGGATACCTTCCACTCCTAACAATTACTTTCACTTCTCTACCATAAAATGTGCCAAGTAGTGGCTGGCATAGTCCAAAACTGAAAGATAAACTATACTCCTGTGAGGAAAATAAGGAAAAATGGGCATGAAATGAATGGACTCCTTTAGTACTATGAACAGAATTTGAAATTTTTAATCATGGCAGTATTAACATCTGTGTGAAAGGAAAATAAATCTCAGGATCCCTAAATCACTAAGCCAAGGGAAAAGTCAAACTGGCAGCTGTGTCACACAAACCTGCCTCCCATTTTATTCCTAAATAAGATAGCTACAAAGATATTTATTCTTAAATAAGATAGCTACAAAGATAAAGAGCTACCTACTTCCCTCACAATTTGTCTGCAAGGAAATTCCTTGTGGACAAAGGACAGACAGAACTCAAAGTCCTCCCTCTGAGGCTCACCTGAGACAAATGCATATCTGATTGCTTCCTCTGCCCATTGTTTGTGTAAAAATGCTGATTCACTGAGCCAGACTAAATTATGTATTCAGTGGAGGCTGATCAGGGCTCAAAAGAATGCAACCTTTTGTCTCTTTTGTACTTATTACCTGGAAGCCCTGCCTCAAGTTGTCCCACCTTATCAGACTGAACCAATTTACATCTCACACATATTGATTAATGTCTCCGTAAAATGTATAGAAGCAAGCTGCACCCCCGACCACCTTGAGCACATGTCATCAGGACCTCCTGAGACTGTCACACATGCATCCTTAATCTTGGCAAAATAAAGTTTCTAAATTGACTGAGAGCTGTCTCAGATATTTGGGGTTCACATCTGAAACATTTGAAAGTTGAATGATGCCTCATTTTGCAAAGAAGAATTTATTAGCTATCATTTAAATAAGTGTGAGGACTGAAATAGATCTGCCCCCAAATTAAGGACAAGCAAATGGCAGGGAAACAACCATCAATTAATTAGAAGGGGGCAATGGGATAATTAAGACCTCAGTGAGGTCACTTTTTAACCAAATGATATTATTTAATAAAACATAGTCTAAAGTTCTCATATATTATGGCTTTCTATAGTAAAGGTAAAAGGTACTTTAACTTTTCTAAAGTAAAGGTAAAGGAAGAGTGAGTAAATTTAATTGACACTAAAGGCAAAAAAAAAAAAAATAGATGTAATACATGAAAAAGAATAGGCACATTGTGATGTAAGGGCATCCAGATGCTATGATAGTAAAGTCAGGAATAACAAAATTTTAATTTCTGGGCTAATTCTTTAAAAAATAATGCCAAGTAGCGCTCAACATCCTGCAAACAATTTAAACATTGAGCTTGAGTGTAAGGATTGGCTTTCAATGATTAGAGTATCCTCCTATTCATCCCCATGATCATTAAAATATATATTTATTTTTTAAAAGTACTTGAGGTTTACACTTCAGCAGAAGCAAATCTATACGGGTCTGCAGCAACTTCAATTCTTGCCTCCTTAGAAGAAAGGATTCAACCGAGGGGCATAAGACAGAGGGAGAGATCAAGGCAAGTTTTAGAATGGGAGTGAAAATTAAAAAGTTTTAGAGGAGGAACAAAAGGAAGTAAAGTACACTTGGAAGAGAGCCAAGCGGGTGACTTGAGAGATTCAAGAGCGTGGAGTTTTATACGTTGGCATGCTTCCAGGGTCTTGTGTTGCCTCTCCCCTGATTCTTCCCTTGGGGTGGGCTGTTCACATGCACAGTGGCCTGCCAGCACTTGGGAGGCATCACACGCACAGTATGTTTACTGAAGTTCTGCATATGCTCACTTGAAGTGTTTTTCCCTTACCAGTTGTGCCTTCCTAGAGGAAGGTCCTATACCAGTTAAATTCTGCCATTTTACCTCTTTGTGCACATGCTGAAGCCTACTGTCCCAGCTCCTGAGATCTTACCAGGAAGCTGCTGGTCACCAATTTCAGGTGTTTTCTATCTATTGGGAGCCTGCCTTTCTCTGGGTGGGCTGTAACCCATTATTATTTTAGAGACAGTTTAACAACCACCTGACCATCTCCTGATGGTCACCTGACATTCCTGATGGTGAGAGGGGGGTCCTCTCCTCCCCTGCTTATGTCTGCATAATTAACTACTGTAACAGACTGTGATGGATGATTTAGAATATTTAAATCATCAGTCTTTGGAATCTAGAAGTATGCAAAGAAAAATCAACTAGGTTAATCATAAGATATAATTGATAATTTATTTTGTAAATATAAATACCAAATATACATACTCTGAGTAATATACAAAATCACACATAGACATATTCTATTTGAATTGCATTTATCATATATTTCTCATATTCTTAATATTTGTTGTTCCCATTGCTACAAGTCTCCATTGCATTTCCCCAGTTCATTTCTTTCTCAATTCTGGATACTTTTCCCTCTATGTATGTGAAATTTAAAGGGAGTCCATCCTTTAGGTTTACTTAAGGCATTAATTCTCACAAAATAGTTCTGTAAGGAATATTTAATCTTTGTTTCAATAAATGACATGTCATAAACCGGGACCTTCAGGATTGCCTACAGATAATCAAAATAATTATTTTGTTAAATTTTAGTAAATGCCAATATTTGTGTGATATATACATGCGTGTATATGTGTAGATATATTATAGCTATGTACCTACTGTATGGCAGGCAGGCTAATACAAATGCCAATTTGAACCTCTACTCCAACATTTAGTAACAATAGGTGTCGGATACTGGGTAATTTTTTAAATGTTTCTGCTTGATTTTTTTAAAATGAAGATACAAATAAATTTATAATGAGAATTAAATATGAAAATGTACATAAAGTACATGTTCCTTACATTTGGCATATAGTAGATGTTACATACGTTTTAAGAATTAATATGTAAATATAATGTGTTTACCATGTATATATACATATACATAAACGTAACAAGCACAAACATGCACTTATAAAAGAAATGGAAAGAAATTAATCAATATATTAACACTACTGTGTTTTATCTGATGAGAGTTTGCATTTTTCATATCTGGATGCAAATTTCAAATTTTCGGTTATGTGCAGATCTCTCAGGTACAATCAGAAAAAAATGATAAATATTTGTTCACTTGGAAAACTGATTTTAATATGACACATTAGAGGTCAAGTTATTATGATAAATAATTTCTTCATAATGAGAACTTTAAGTACTGGAATAGGCTACTAGTTGTAGGAAAGTTTGCTTTTTGGACACCTTAATATTTTTTACCTTTTTAATATCAATTTAAGAGAGAAGAATAGACGTCAGATTTTCCAAGCCCTGACAGCAAGCCCAATGGTTCTATGAATATATAGAAGTCAAATCCTGTTGTCAAAGTTATGCTTCATAATCAAAATATAAGAAGCATAACCACTAATATACCTGGGAAACTGGTGGGCTTTTCCCTAAGGGATTTTTTTCTGTCATTTGGTTGATAATATGAATGTAGGTGAGCATTTTTTTTCTTATATTTAACTTAAATTGTCTATACTTCCAGCCATGACTATTCATATTTGATCAAATACATATGTAAATACATATATATATATATACATACAACCACAGTCTAAAGACAAAAACTAAGATGATTGTAACTGGAATAACTGGAATCCAGGGTATTTAAAATATAATTTAAGCCTGATTCCAATCTGATAATTTCTGCATTTAATCTACTACAAGTAATAAAGGTTAAAGTTTGAAAAGTAATACAAGCTAATATATAGGTAGAAACCAAGGAGACAGCTAGACAAAACACTTTTAGTAGTTCCAATCTGTCTTCTTGAAATAAAAATAAGTGCATGTGATGTGGTTAGACTTTGTGTCCCCACCCAAATTTCATCTTGAATTGTAATCCCCGGGTGTTGAGGGAGAGACCTGATGGGAGGTAATTGGATCATGGAGGCCGTTTCCCTCATGCTGTTCTTGTGATAGTGAGTGAGTTCTCATGAGATCTGATGGTTTTAGAAATGGCAGTTTCCCCTGGGCTTTACACATTCTCTTTAAACCAGGAGTGGGGTACTGCTATATAGATACTTGAAAATGTGGAAGCAACTTTGGAACTGGGCAATAGTCAGTGGCTGAAACAGTTTGGAGGGCTCAGAAGAAGGTAGGAAGATTTGGGAGAGTTTGAAACTTCCTAGATACTTGTTGAATGTTTTTGACCAAAATGCTGATGATGTGGACAATGAAGTCTAGGCTAAGGTGATCTTAGATGGAGTTGAAAAACTGCTAGTAAACTAGAGCAAAGGTTACTCTTGTTATGCTTTAGCAAAGAGACTGGCAGCATTTTGCCCCTGCTCTAGAAATCTGTGGAACTTTGAACTTGAGAGAGATGATCTGAAATTGGAACTTATGTTTAAAAGGGAATCAGGACATAAAGGTTTGGAAAATATGCCTGACAATGTGGTAGAAAAGAAAAACCCATTTTCTGGGGAGGAATTCAAGCCAGCTACAGAAATTCACAAAAGTAACAAGGAGCTGTATGTTAATAGTCAAAACAATGGGGAAAATGTATCCAAGGCATGTCAGAGACCTTCATGGAAGCTCTTCCCATCACTGACCTGGAGGCCTAGGAGGGAAAAATGGCTTCATGGGCCAGGCCCAGGGCCCTGCTGCTCTGTGCAGCCTTGGGACTCAGTGCCCTTAAGCTTTATGTCTGACACTTTATTAGTTGTTTGGTTTATTCCCACTGCTTTTCTTTCTGTTTCCCTTTTCCTCACTTTCTGTAGGCTACTAGACCTTTAAAATTTATCTATAATTTTTAGTATATATCTTCTTTTACTTTTGAAGTTTATTTAAAATTATGCTTTATGTTTGAGGACTGAGAGAACCATCACACCATATCCATGGGAGTACAACAGAATACCTCCCCTACTGTAAGTCCTTGGAAGTTGAAGGCAGAGTAAGGCAGAGGTGTTCTTCAAAATTTCCTTTGAAGGAACAGAAGTGAGGGCCTTGGACTGCTCAAGTGAGCAGAAAAAAGAATCTTGGACCCTCTCAGGAGCCAAACTGAGGATCCTGAGTGAGAACTGATGCAACCACCCAATCCAGAACAGAAGTTGGCCTCTAGGCCTTGACCTACCTGCTGTGGCTGTAAGCGTTAGCAGACCACAGAAAAAAATGTAGCCAGATGAAACAACCTTCATTTCCTCCTAGGAAAGCGAAGGACTTCTTCAGGGAGGTGTAGGTCTTAATATGAGGAAATAAGCCTTAGGTCAAAATGGAGAGAAACACCAACCCCTGCCAGAATTGAAAGCAAAGACTTTGAGTGAGGACCGAGGCACTACCCACTTTTGAATAGAGGTAGCAACAAAGAATCTGGCCCTGTCCTTAAGGCCAGCCCTTGAATACCCTAGGCTGGCCCATCAGGCTGAAGCTCCTCTTCGCTTTTTAATATTAGGTCTAAAGGAGGTGAGATCTGTGATCTGAAGTTGCAGCCACTGGTTACCAAGGGGAGTTGTCCTAGACCCTACATGGAGTCAAGGTAGGGACCTTCAGTGAGAACTGAAGACCCCAGTAGCTCAAGACAGAAAGGGTACCACAGATCTGTCAGCACTGGGTACCACACGGCAAGGATGGTGTCTGAAGCACTGCTTCCTTTTATCTCTGAGAAGAGCCTTGGTTTGAGGTGCCAACTTTAGAGCAACAGAAGGGAGGAGACCCAAGCCTTGCCAGTCATTGATGTGATAATTCTGAATGTGAAATGACAAGACAACCTAACCCAGAATATAAGGGATCCCACTGCCAGTCCATGCTGTCACCCCAGTATACCTCAGACAGGACTGGGAGACTGCAGCCTAAGACTCGCTATAACTTCTTTCTGGGGTGTATA
Organism: Cacajao melanocephalus; assembly: GCA_963573385.1. Classification (NCBI taxonomy): domain Eukaryota; kingdom Metazoa; phylum Chordata; class Mammalia; order Primates; family Pitheciidae; genus Cacajao; species Cacajao melanocephalus. Next base: position 9,565 of record CAUYLG010000080.1, on the reverse strand, counting down.
ATTTCCAAGACTGCCATGACAAAATACCACACATTTGATGGTTAAAAACAACAGAAATGTATTCACTCACAGTTCTGGAGTCTAGAAGACCAAAATCAAGGTGTCAGCAGTGTTGGTTCCTTCTGAAGACTCTAAGAGAGAATCTATTCCATTTTTCTTTCCTCACTTCTGGTGATTTACCTAGGCAAGCACTTGTATCACAGGTTCTTAACTTCTATGGATTTTTAGTAATTCTAAATATCTGATAGAGAAAAGCATCTTTTGTTTTCTTAAGAGGATATGGGATAGTTTTGACCATTTGTAAATTAATATAAATTTTATAATCAGCTTGTCAAGCCTCACAATGTAACATATAGACAGATATTCACACACAAACCTTTAGAGTTTTATTTGTGGGAGAAGAATTATAATCATCCATAGTTTACATTCAGGGAGAATTAACATGTTTACAATATTGGATTTTCTATCTACCAACATATAATATTCCTCTATTTAGTTAGACCTTGATTGATTTATAAATAGTAGCTATGTATTTTTTCCATTGAGTTGTTACAGTTTTTTTTTTTTGAAATAGCGTTTCACTCGTGTTGCCCAGGCTGGAATGCAATGGCGCTATCTTGGCTCACTGCAACCTCCGCCTCCCGGGTTCAAGAGATTCTCCTGCCTCAGCCTCCCTAGTAGCTGGGATTACAGGCATGCACCACCATGCCCAGCTAATCTTGTATTTTTAGTAGAGACAGAGTTTCTCCATGTTGGTCAGGCTGGTCTCCAACTCCCGACCTCAGGTGATCTGCCCACCTCAGCCTTCCAAAGTGCTGGGATTACAGGCGTGAGCCACTGTGCTTGGCCCAAATTGTTACAGTTTTTATATTCCATTGAGTTGTATTTACTTTTAGGTACCAGGTATTTTTTATGGTAGCTTACAAATGATATTTTACTTAATTTCATTTTCATACTGTTACCACAGAAACAAAATGTATTTTTATATATTAATCATATTCTCAGAAACTTTATAAACAATTTTATTGATTAGTTTATCATTAGTAGCGTTTCCTCATAAATTCTAATCCTCCTGAGTAGCTGGAATTATAGACGCCCACCCCCATGCTCGACTAATTTTTGTATTTGTAGTAGAGACAGGTTTTTGCCATGTTGGCCAGGCTAATCTCGAACTCCTGACCTCAGGTGATCTGCCCACCTCAACCTCCCAAAATGCTAGGATTATAGTCATCAGCCACCTTGCCTGGCCTTCCTCCCAATTTTAAAATAAAAATCCCAGTATCTCTATATTAAGTATATTTACTATAGATGTTTTGTAAATATCCTTTATCTAATTTGATAACATCATTTATCATAAACACCAATTTTTGCAAACCAGTTTAAAAACTTTGATATAATTAAAATTTTTTTTTGTTAATGTGGTATTCCCTTCTAAGTATAAAAAAATTTTCAGAGTAAAAAATTTAAAAGTATGCTTCTAACCCACCAGAAATTGATTTTCATGTTAAATGTGGAGGAGAGTTTCAGTCATATTTTGTTTTTAATATGGGCATCAAATTGTTCCATTGTCATTTCTTAGTAAAAACAGCGTTCTTTCCCCCATTTTTTTGCAGTGGCATATTTTTAAACAAATCAGGAGACGGTGTGTAAACAGTATGTTTTGACACACTCTATTCAGTTTCTTTAGTCTATTTGACTATGCCTGCATCTTTACTACAAACTGTTATTTACTATGTGTTTTCATAATCCTTAATAGCGTATCTTCTTTTTCTTTCTCAAGAGTATACTGGCTGTTCTTAGCCATTTGCAACTCCATTTATATTTTAGAGTCAGCATGTGAAGTTTCACACACATATGCACATATACACAGTCATTCACAAACAATAACTACATGACTTTATTGCAAGAAATGGATTATAGTTATCAGTAGAATAAATTTGGGGAGAATTAACATGTTTATAACATTGAGTCTTCTATCTAAGGTTGTATTATATTTTTCCAATTAGTTAGATCTTTAGCAATTTCTCTAAATAATAGCTGTATAATTCTTCCATAGAATTTTTGTACTTTACAAATTATGTTTACTTTTAGGAACTGGGTATTTTGTTATGGTAACTTATAAGTTATGTTTTATTTAATTTAATCTTCATGCTATCAATTGGTACAGAAAAAAATAGTATTTTTGTATCTTAATATTATACCCAACAACGTTTAAAAATGCTTTTATTGCTTTAATAGTTTTTCTTTAGTAGATTTTCCTCATATACATTCTATTCCTGTTTAATGATAGTAGCATTGTTTCTTATTTTCCAATCCCAATCTCTTTGCTTGCCTCTGTTTCCTATTACTTTATCGTCTTCATTACAATAAAGAATAGAAATGGTGATAACAGGCATCTTTGCCTACTTCTCAATTTTAATGTAAAAGTTTTTGGCCGGGAGTCGTGGCTCATGCCTGTAATCCCAGCACTTTGGGAGGCCGAGGCGGGTGGACCACGAGATCAGGAGTTCAAGACCAGCCTGGCCAACATAGTGAAACCCCATCTCTACTAAAAATACAAAAATTAGCCAGTCATGGTGACACGCACCTGTAGTCCCAACTACTGGGGAGGCTGAGGCAGGGGAATTGCTTAAACTTGGGAGGCGGAGGTTGTGGTGAGCTGAACTTACAGCACTGCACTACAGTCTAGGCAACAGAGTGAGACTCCATCTCAAAAAAAAAAAGTTTTTAATATTTTTACATGAAGTATGATTTTTACTCTAGGCTTCTCTTATAGATGTCCTTGATCTAGTTTAAGAAAATATATTTTTCTATAATGAATGAGTGATGATTTTTTGAACCATTTTTCTATAAATTTACATATAATTTTTGTCATTTAATCTGTTAAGTGGCATGCCAATCCTAAACCTATTTGTCTCAGATCCATTCTTTACTCTTCCTCTGCTGTTTCTGTACTATGCAGAGCCTGACACTCAATCCCTAGGCTCCACCACGTCTGGATGCCAAGTGGGTTCTGCAACAAGGGGCAACAGTAGGAGATTAGAGTCTACAGAAATTGGAGGGGTCAGCAATTTTCTCCTTCTTGCTCTAGTTATATGAAAAAAATTATATAGCATAACTGTATAAATATTAATTACAAAAAAGCAGAAAACATTATAGTCAATGATATTATATAAAATATAGGTGCAGAAGAGTTTCAAATATAAAATAACTATATACTGTTATCTCAGAGTAACCAACTGGTCGAAGAGGAAAGGTTTCCACCTGTAGTAGAATTTCAGTTAATAAGCTAAGAATGAATAATGGAGTGAGATAATTATCCTTGTATAGCCCCTAATATTATGGACAATGAAAAAAAGTCATGATCTTCAGCACTGCCAATGTCACCAAAAAGCGAGACCTGTACACAGGCATTGAGTATACCCAATGAAAGTACACAGAATAATTTTTGGAGTGGTTTTGCCAAAGAATAGTCTTAATCTGAACAAGCTGCTACCATTAACTACTGATGACATGGGAAGTGTCAAGTATATTGGGTTCATTGTACTGTCATTTCTACTATTGCAAGTGTTTAAGAATTTGTATCATAAACCATTTTAATATAAATATTATGTCCTTCCATTTGAAAACCCAAGTGAAATGAACTAATTTTTAGCAAAATATAAGTGGATAAATAAGTTCATAAAACATACAGAAAAATAATCAAACAACACAAACTGAAACTGTAGTCAAAGATCAAGTCATCCTCAAACAGTTTGAAAATCAGTTAGGTTTGAAGGCCAGTTGCACTATATATGAAGAGAAAAAAATAGTGTCTTTTTTTTTTTAAATAAAAGATGAATTATTTTATTAAAAATTTTTTTTCTTTTTAAAAAAATTTATTTATTATACTTTAAGTTCTGGGGTACATGTGCAGAACGTAAAAATAGTGTCTTATGGAAACTCACCCAAAAGATCCAAAAAGATTTGAAATTATTCAAAATATTTTTACAAGTTAACATTTGTTGATAGAAAAAACAGATAAAGGTGCTCCAAGTAAAGAGCATTTGAACCAAGGCTAGTCACAATTAGACAATATCCTAAGTACATGAACAACATACTCAACATCGGAGTGAACAGGGCCTTTATGCTTTCCACCCCGCCCCTTTGTTGGCCCTGGGAGGCCTCCGTCAGGTGTAACTGGATGAGACGCCCCCGACTTCCTCTTCCGGTCCGGGGACGTGACTTCTTTGATCTGAGGAAGGTGCACGCTAGTCAGCAAAGGAACGACTTGATGCCGGCACTGCCAGGTGTCAAGGTAAAACTCTAATTGAGACTGAGGGGAATAGAGGGCCCCGCAGATAAGAGCCCCGGGCCCTGCAGTCAATTCTGGGAGGCCGTGGGCTTGACTTTCAGGCTGAACCTAGCCCACATTTCTCCCTGGGGAATCTGATTGAGATGAAGGCCTTATTGGGCAAGAGTAAGAGTCCTCAGATTTGCTGAGAGTCAAAAAAAGAAAAGAAAAAAGCCCTTGAGTGAGTACTGAGAGATCACTCACCATAGAACTTTGGCGGACACACTGAGTGTCGGCCGGCCAGTCCGTCAGCCCTGCAAGGCTTGGGGCAAGGGCAGCCGCAAGGGTTGGTTATTGACTTCGCCTGCGGAGTCTGCGGGAGGTGAAGCGTTAATCTGATAGGGGCAGTGTCATGTCGGCAGAGGAAGGCGTGTCAGGCCCTGCAGGAGTCTAGGTGAGGACCCTGAGTGAGTTTTAAGGTTCTGCAGTCTCCACAAAAGAGGTTGTACCATAGTGTCTAGGTCATGTTGTCATTTCTGGGTGTCCGTTTGTGAGGTATTTCATCATTTCCTTTGTGGATGTCTCATAGAGGTGAAGTCTTAGTTGGATGGGAGCAGCATTACTTAGCCGACTGGAGGGAGCGCATTACCAACTAGTTTCCAATATGGGGACCCCGTGTGAGAATTATGGGATTATTAACTGATGACAGAGAAGGATCCAAGGAGGTTTTCCCCTCCCTGGGAGACTCCCCCAGGGGTGTCAAACTGAAGAGATTGCTAATTTTCTCTTGGGGTCTTAGGGAAGTGAAGGTTTTGTCTGAGCAGATTGCGTCGGGCCAGCAGAAGGAGTGCCAGGCCTTGGCAGGTTTCATTGAGTTCTGTGTGAAGGGAAAATACACTGCATAAAATTGTAGACCTGCAGGTCACAGAGAATGTTTGGGAGACCCAAACAGAGATAGCCAGATGAGACACCCACACACTGCTCCATGGTGTTTAGTGAGAAGGAGGTCTTACTGTGAGGGAAAACTTAAGTCAGAAGGAGAAGTTCTAGGCCATGAAAAAGATCTGGACCATGTATTCTGAAACAGAGTGTTACCATGGGGCTGTTATCTGCCCCTTTGGTCAACCCTCGGAGACCCCTGATACGGGGCCCACCATTCAGACAACTTAATGTCATCCTTTTTGGTTTTGGGCAGGAGTGGACCTCGGTTTGAAGGAGCTAAGTAAGGCCATCAGAGGGAAGATTCCTGGGTGCTTAAAGGATTCAAAGTAAGGATGTGGACTTAGGACTGAGAGAAGAACCCACCCCAGAACACAGGTGGCCCCACAATCTCCACCCATGGTGTCAGTCATGGGAGGCCGGATATCTAGATGAAGTGTCCCTTCACATCTTCCTTGGTGGTCACTGAGGGGTGAATCTTTAGCATAAGGAGGGACCATCAGGCCAGCAGAGAGGAGGAATTTCTCACAGTGCCAGGAGCCACATTGCAGACATTGAGTATAAATGAAGGAGACACCAATTCCAGTACAATTGGGACCTCCATGAGCTCCATTCTGCCTCTGTGTTCAGCCCTTGGAAGTCCAAGGCAGGAGTGGTAAGAATTCCCATACTGTCTTCATCTTCAGGGGTCTCAGGAAGTGAGTGTCATGGTCTGAATAGCAGCCTCAAGTCAATATAGGAGTAGGTGCATAATGGGTACCGGGAGACTAGGTGAAGACACAGACTTAAGACTGAGAGATGTCTAATCTCTTCCTTTACAGTTGTCACAGGGAGGTGAGATTTTTCTTTTTTTCTGGCAGGAGTGGCATTAGCTATCAGAAGGTGGGGACTGAAGCCCAACCAGTAGTCAAAGTAAGGACCCTGAATGAGGTCTCAGGGAACCACCCATCCCAGGTAATGGGGACAGAACGTAGCCCTGCTTAGCCCTGCTGTTGGTTGTGACAGGCTCTGGGCAGATTGTCAGGCTGAGACATCTTCTTATTTCCTGTTCAGTGAACTCAGGATAACAAAGGTTTTGGTCTAAGGAAGTGATATCAGGTCCCAGATGCTTCCATTAGTCAAGGAAAGGACCTTAAGTGAGGCTGATGGGAACACTCACCCCAGAATGGAGTAGTCTCCACAGAGGCCTGTCTTGCTTATTTCATACACTGGGGTCTTGTGGAGGTGGTGGTCTTGAAATGAAAACAGAAGGTTCAGATAAGCATTGGATTGGGTGTCCAGGAAGTGCAAGGAGTTAACATAGAGATGCACAGTAAGGACCAATAGGAATCCACTTCAGGATATATGTCACCAAAGAGCCCTGATAATTTTTTCAGCCCAGGGATCCTTGGACAGGGATCAGATGACAAGCACCCACTCTCTTCTTTTTTGATAGTTCTGTCATGTGAGGTTCTTGATCGGTGTACTTGTGTTATATCAGATTAGTAGACAAAGGAGGCCAGGATCTGTGAAAAGTCACAGTAAGGACCCCAAGTAAGGTCCACAGAGTCTGTCCACACAAGAACAAAGAAAGCTTCACAGTATCTAGCCTTTGTTATTAACACTGTGAAGCCCCAGTAGTTGGGGATAGGTAGTGTTCTTTATCACTTCCTTCTCAGGAAACTCAGGGAGATGAGGTATTCTTGAAGGTGGAGAGTGTGGCATTAGTTAGCATACCTCATCACTAACCAAGTCAAGGAGCCTGAATGAAAACTGAGGGCCACCCACTGCAGAAGAGTAGGGATTATGAAGACTCAAGTACTGTACTTTTGTCAGCCCTGAGAGGGTATGGGTAAAGCTGTTAGGTGGAGGTGATACCTCACTAACTCCTCCAAGGTCTTGAGAAGGTAGAAGCTTTTGTCTGAGGGGGCAACATTAGGTTAACAGTAACAACAAAAAAAGATCCCAGGACCTGCCTGGATTCAAAGGAAGGCACCTGAATAATTGAGGGGACTACCCACACCAGTACAGTGGCTCTCACAGAATCTAGATTCTGCTGTCAAACTTGGTAAACTCCAGGTTGGGTAACTGGAAGAAGTACCTGACACTTCCTTCTCAGTTGTCATAGAGATTTGACTTTGGTCTTGGGGGCACAGCCTCACATTACCACAGGGGAAGTGACACAGGCCCTATCAGATGCCAAGCTACTGGCACTTCTGTCCATCAACTGAGGATATTACCCTCCTCAGATCAAAAGGAGTTCTACTGAGCCCAACTACAAGTGTCTGCTGTGAACCTGAAAATTCTCTTGTTGGGTTGGCTGGCTGCACCCTGAGAATTCTCACTTCATCCTTCAGGTTCTTGGTAGACCCAGAAACCAGAATAACAGACCTGTGAGGCTCTATAACATTGCTGTCGGGAGAAGTCTATAGGCAGTGGCTTCCATCAGAGCCACTACAGTTGAGTTCACCAGCTGAGGACATTTGCACCCTTTCTCTCTCCCTTAGGCAGTGATTCTTTATTGCCTGTGCTCCTGTCCACACTCCTGCCTACTGCCACCCACAAGGGTCGTCATGTCTCAGGATCAGGGGAGTCCACGAAGCACACATGATCAGCACCTTCAGACCCTCAGTGAGACCCAGAGTCTGGAGGTTGCACAGGTCTCCAAGGCTATGGAGGAGACCTTCCTCTCCTCCTCCCATCCTCTAGTGCCTGGCAATCTGAAGGAAGCTCCTGCTGCTAAGGCAGAGAGTTCTCTTGAGGGTCCTCAGAGTTCCTGCTCCTTTTCCATTGCCATCACAACCACCTCTTCCAGTGAATCTGATGAGGGTTCCAGCAGCCAAGAAGAGGAGGAGGCCACATCAGACCCCGAGAATATGCCTGCAGATGCTCTCGACCAGAAAGTGGCTTTTTTGGTGAATTTCATGCTGCAAAAGTATCAAATGAAAGAGCCAATAACAAAGGCAGATATGTTGAAGATTATCATCAAAGATGATGAGAGCCACTTCTCTGAGATCTTCCTGAGAGCTTCTGAGCGCCTAGAGATGATCTTTGGCCTTGACGTGAAGAAGGTGGACCCCACCACCTGTAGCTATGGCCTCTTCATCAAACTAGGCCTCACCTATGACGGGATGCTGAGTGGTGAAAAGAGTATGCCCAAGACCGGCCTCCTGATACTTGTCCTGGGTGTGATCTTCATGAAGGGCAACTGTGCCACTGAAGAGGAACTCTGTGAAGTACTGAGTTTGACGGGAGTATATTCTGGGAAGAAGCACTTCATCTTTGGAGAGGCCAGGGAGCTCATCACCAAAGATTTTGTGAAGGAGAAGTACCTGGAGTACCAGCAGGTGGCCAACAGTGATCCTGCACGATATGAATTCCTGTGGGGCCCAAGAGCCAAGGCTGAAACCAGCAAGATGAAAGTCCTAGAGTTTTTGGCCAAAATTCATGGGACTCACCCAGATTCTTACCCATCTCAGTATGAGGAGGCTCTGAAAGATGAAGAAGAAAGAGCTGGAGCCAGAATTTGAGTCAGGGCTAACTCCAGTTCCACAGCCACTGTGAGTTCCAGTGCTGTGTCTGGTAGCTTCTACCATACCTAGTGAAGTCAAGGATAGATGTTTTATGTGTCATTTGCAGAAAGCAGTTGGTGTTCAAGGATGCAGGTCCAGGGTGGGGCTGGAGGAAAAACAGTATATATCATCTGTGTCCCTATTTTCTATGTGTAACTTGACAATTTATTCTTTTATTTTTTAATGGATATATTATTCAGATGCTGTTTCATTTAATAGACATTTAGGTAGCTTCCAGAGTTTTGAATAATATTGGTAATCCATTTAATGCTTTTCATGAGGTTTAGTGGCAAAAGTTTTGCTAATTTTGTCAAACAGATTGGGAAACCATCTATATGGTGTCCTGATATAGGATGACATGACATTGCTAAGAACTCTGCTTTAAAACATCTGTTTTATGTTTTTTTCGTGAGATTTAGTAGCAAAAGTTTTGTTAATTTTATAGCATGACATAACATTACTAAGAACTTTGCTTTTAAATATTTGAAATAAAAGATAAAAAATAAAAGATGATCAATATATTTCTTACTGAATGCCTTTTAGTTTTATGTTTCGTAAAATTAAATGATATATGCATTAATTTGCTTAACTTAGAAATATCTAAATAATAGATCTCCATAAATTGCACAGCATGCTTACTGTCTCCTTTATTCCCCAAATCTTTTTTTTTTTTGAAAGAAAGGAAAAGAGAGGAAAGAAAGTGAGAGTGAAAGAAAGAAAAAAAAGAATGTACGAGAGAAAGAAAGAGGAAGAAAAAGAGGGAGAGAGAACAGGATTCTTGTTCTACTGCCCAGGCTAGAAT
>CAUYLG010000079.1:0-12099 GCA_963573385.1 Cacajao melanocephalus | reverse complement strand
TAACACTTGCACCCTCCCAAGCCTAAACCAGGAAGAAGTTGAAACCTTGAACAGACCAATAACAAAGGCTGAAGTTGAGGCAGCAATTAATAGCCTACCAACCAAAAAAAGCCCTGGTCCAGATGGGTTCATAGCCAAATTCGACCAGACATACAAAGAGGAGCTGGTACCATTCCTTCTGAAACTATTCCAAATAATCCAAAAAGAGACAATCCTTATCAAATCATTTAATAAGACCAACAACATCCTGAGACAAAAACTCAGCAGAAACTCAACAAGAAAAGAAAACTTCAGGCCAATATCTCTGATGAACATAGATGCAAAAATCTTCAATAAAATACTGGCAAACCAATTGCAACAGCACATCAAAAAGCTTATCCATCATGATCAAGTAGGCTTCATCCTGGGGATGCAAGGCTGGTTCAACATATGCAAGTCTATAAATGTAATCCACCACATGAACAGAACCAAAGACAAAAACCACATGATTATCTCAAAAGATGCAGAGAAGGCCTTCAACAAAATTCAACAATACTTTATGCTAAAAACTCTCAATAAACTAGCTCTCAATGGAACATATCTCAATAAAAGCTATTTATGACAAAGCCACAGCCAATATCATACTGACTGGGCAAAAACTGGAAGCATTCCCTTTGAAATCCGGCACTAGACAAGGATGCCCTCTCTAACCACTCCTATTTAATATAGTATTGGAAGTTCTAGCCAGAGCAATAAGGCAAGAAAAAGAAATAAAGGGTACTCAATGAGGAAAACAGGAAGTCAAATTGTTTCTATTTGCAGATGACATGACTGTATATTTAGAAAACCCCATAGTCTCAGCACTAAATCTCCTTAAACTGATAAGCAACTTCAGCAAAGTCTCAGGATACAAAATCAATGTGCAGAAATCACAAGCTTTCCTATACACCAATAACAGACTTAAAGAGAACCAAATCAAGAATGAACTGCCATTCACAATTGCTACAAAGAGAATAAAACAGCTAGGAATACAACTAACAAAGGATGTGAAGGATCTCTTCAAGGAGAACTACAAACCACTGCTCAAGGAAATAAGAGAGGACACAAACAGATGGAAAAACATTCCATGCTCATAGTTAGGAAGAATCAATATTGTGAAAATGGCCATACTGCCCAAAGTAATTTCTAGATTCAATGCTATCCCCATCAAGCTATCTATGACCCTCTTCACAGAACTGGAAAAAAACCACCTTAAACTTCATATGAAACCAAAAGAGAACCCGCATAGCCAAGTCAATTCTAAGCAAAAAGAACAAAGCTAGAGGCATCATGCTACCAGACTTCAAACTATACTACAAGGCTACATTAATCAAAACAGCACAGTACTGGTACCAAAACAGAGATATAGACCAGTGGAACAGAACAGAGGCCTCGGAGGCAATGCTGTACATTTACAACCATCTGACTTTTGACAAACCAGACAAAAACAAGCAATGGGGAAAGGATTCCCTGTTTAATAAATGGTGTTAGGAAAACTGGCTAGCCATGTGCAGAAAGCAGAAACTGGACCCCTTCCTGACACCTTACACTAAAATTAACTCCAGATGGATTAAACACTTAAACATAAGACCTAACACCATAAAAAACCTAGAAGAAAACCTAGGCAAAACCATTCAGGACATAGGCATAGGCAAGGACTTCATTACTAAAACACCAAAAGCATTGGCAACAAAAGCCAAAATAGACAAATGGGATCTAATTAAACTCCAGAGCTTCTGCACAGCAAAAGAAACAATCATTAGAGTGAACCGGCAACCAACAGAATGGGAAAAAATTTTGCAATCTACCCATCTGACAAAGGACTAATATCCAGAATCTACAAAAAACTAAAACAGATTTACAAGAAAAAAAGAAACAAACCCATTCAAAAGTGGGTGAAGGATATGAACAGACACTTTTCAAAAGAAGACGTATATGAAGCCAACAGACATATGAAAAAATGCTCATCACTGGTCATTAGAGAAATGCAAATCAAAACTACATTGAGATACCATATCATGCCAGTTAGAATGGTGATCATTAAAAAATCTGGAGACAACAGATGCTGGAGAGGATGTGGAGAAATAGGAACACTGTTTGACTGTTGGTGGGAATGTAAATTAGTTAAACCATTTTGGAAGACAGTGTGGCAATTCCTCAAGGATCTAGAAATAGAAATTCCATTTGACCCAGCAATCCCATTACTGGTTATATATCCAAAGGATTATAAATCGTTCTGTTATAAAGACACATGCACACGTATGTTCATTGCAGCACTGTTTACAACAGCAAAGACCTGGAACCAACCCAAATGCCCATCGATGATAGACTGGACAAGGAAAATGTGGCACATATATACCATGAAATACTACGCAGTCATAAAAAAAGATGAGTTCGTGTCCTTTGTAGCTACATGGATGAATCTGGAAGCCATTATTCTCAGCAAACTGACACAAGAACCGAAAACCAAACACCGCATGTTCTCACTCATAGGCAGGTGTTAAACAATGAGAACACGTGGACACAGGGAGGGGAGCATCACACACTGGGATCTGTTGTAGGGAACTAGGGGAGGGACAGTGCGGGTAGGGAGTTGGGGAAGGATAACATGGGGAGAAATGCCAGATATAGGTGACGGGGATGGAGGCACTTACATGGGAAGACAGTCCACTATAGTGTTAATTGTGGTAAATAGAAATCTAAAAAGCAGTATTGTAATACAATAGAATTTTGTTTCTATGTTGTTTTTTATTATGTATATCTACATTACATGGAAATAAGTCTGAAAAGATATACACTAAATAGTGAGAGTGGTTATCACTAGATGACAGAATTACAGGTCACTTATTTTCTATCTCTTTATGTCATCACCAGCAAGCTGTGAGCTGACAGTGCCCAAGACAGAAAGGGGTAGCCCGAGGTATAAGCAAAGAATGGAGGGTATTCACAGGATAACTGACTTCCACAGGCAAAAGGCTCAGGGGTGGGACCTAAGAATTTGCATTTCTAACTAGCTTCTAGGTAATGCTGCTGCTGCTGGAGCAGGAACCAAATTTAGAGTAACACTGCAGGTCAGATGCAGTGGCTCATGCCTGTAATCGCAGCACTTTGGGAGGCTTAGGTGGGTGGATCACGAGGTCAGAAGATCGAGACCAGCCTGGCCGACATGGTGAAACCCCATCTCTACTAAAAATACAAAAAAATTAGCTGGGCGTGAAATTAGCTGGCCATGGTGGCACACACTGTGTGTGAGGCTGAGGCAGAAGAATCACTTGAACCTGGGAGGTGGAGCTTGCAGTGAGCCAAAATGGCACCACGGCACTCCAGCCTGGACAACAGAGTGAGACTCCGTCTCAAAAAAAAAAAAAAAAAAAGAGTAACACCACCCTCGGTTTCTTCTTCAGCACTTCCCTTCTCAGCTGTGTCCTATCGGTAATTATTAGAGTGTGTTGTAAATGTGTGTCCAGATTCCTCCACTAGAGTACAAGCGTGGTTCCGGCCCCAAGCCTACCACCTTCCACATAGCAAGTATTAAGCTCATATTTTTTGAAGGTGTTAATAGGGAGATTTCCAGACATGGTGAGAGGGGTATTGAGAAAGATATGCAGAGTTCACTACTTATTTTTCACATGGTACCATGGCATGCTTCAACAGCTTCACCTATGTGTGGGCTAGTGTCTCTGGGGCAGGCCTAGAAATCTGCCCAGGTGGCTTTTCTGCTCACTAAAGTTTAAGGATCTGCCCAGGGAATCAGAGGAAAGGGAGGATTCTGTGGCTTGGTTGGAGAAAGCTTTACATTCAGACAATAAAAGTTCCTGGAAAAATGTGAGAAGGTTTTTAAGTTATTTGACATAGCATTACACTTTAACCCACTAACATTTCAGTATGAATTAGTGCATCTGATTAGCATAGAGAAGAAGAATGGACGTGAGATTAGCATGATTTGATAAAAGAGACTTGAAAGGTCCAAAGCAGAGCTTAGAATTAACCCAAGGACTAGATACCCTTTTCCAAGGGAGCTGGGGAAGAAGCACATCACATGCTGCCCAGAAGCCTTCTCGCTTTCAAGCAGTACAACCCCAGAATAAAGAGATTTTTTTTAAGAGGTAAAGAAAAGAAGGGGGAAAAAACAAACTGTTCCTGCTCCCCAAGAGACCTTTAAGCAATCTCCAAGTCAGAAACTAAGAGGAGGCTGGACTGCCAACACTTGGAGGATCATCCCTTCCCACGTGCTACTGCTCCCAGCTATATCTGTCAAGCCCTGGGGTGTCAAGATCTTATAAAAGGCATTTTGAGAGACCACAACACTTCCTTCTCTCACCCCTACATGAGGCCCTCAATTAAGCTGGAACTAATTCTTATGACAAGTTACAAACCACAGGCAAAAATAATGAAAATATTGACACCGCTCACACTGGGGGAAGGTTTCAGGGCACTCCTATGACAAAGCCCTCAGCTCTCCTAAGAGTTCCCAGGGTTGGGCACAGCAGCCTCCCTAAGCTCTACAGAATGAGGCAAAAAGCAGAGCTTCCACTGTGGCACTGGTTCAAGCTTCTAGCAGATAGTTCTGCATATCTGAACAACTTTTTTATAGAACATTTTTTCTTTAAATCAGGATAGGCAAAGGGAAGAATATTAGATTTGGAGTAAAAAGTCCTGGGTTCTACATCCAGTTTATGAAAAAAAATGGAATGGCCTAAAATGTGTTAGTTCATGTCTCTGATATCTAATTAAACTAAAGAGCTTATGCACAGCAAAAGAAACTATCAACAGAGTAAACAGACAACCTAGAGAAGGGAAAAAATTTTGCAAACTATGCATCTGACAAAGGTCTAATATCCAGCATCTGTAAGAAACTTAAACAAATTTACAAGAAGAAAACAAACAACCCCATTAAAAAGTAGGCAAAGGACATGAAAAGACACTTTTCCAAAGAAGATATACATGAAGCCAACAATCATCAGAAAGAAAAAAGCTCAATAGCAATTATCATTTGAGAAATGCACATCAAAACCATGATGAGATCTAATACCAGTCAGAATGGCTATTACTAAAAAATCAAAAAACAAGAGATACTGGTGTGGTTGTGGATCAAAAGGAATGCTTATGTCCTGTAATGGGAGTGTAAATTCGTTCAACTCTTTGGTAGACAGTGTAGCAATTCCTCAAAGACCTAAAGACAGAAATGCCATTCAACCTAGCAATCCCATTACTGGGTATATACTCAGAGTAATATAAATCATTCTACCATAAGGACATGTGCCCACGTATGTTCACTGCAGCACTATTCACAATTGGAAACACATGGAATCAACCTAAATGCCCATCAGTGATAGACTGGATAAAGAAAATGCAGTAAATATACTTGACAGAATACTAGGCAGCCATTAAAATGAATGAGATCAGTAACTGGCAAGATGGTCGAAAAAGAACAGCCCCAGTCTGCAGCTCCCAGTGAGATCAACACAGAAGATGGGTGGTTTCTGCATTTTCAACCGAGGTACCTGGATCATCTCATTGGGACTGGTTAGACAGTGGATGCAGCCCATGGAGGATGAGCCAAATCAGGGTGGAGCACTGCCCTACCCAGGAAGCACAGGGATCAGGGAACTCCGTCCCCTAGCCAAGGGAAGCCACGAGGAAGTGTGCCATGAGAAATGGTGCACTTCAGCCCAGATACTACACTTTTCCCATGGTCTTCACAACCTGCAAACCAGGATATTCCCTCAGGTGCCTATGCCACCAGGGCCCTGGGTTTCAAGCACAAAACTGGGGGTCTGTTTGGGCAGACACTGAGCTAGCTGCAAGAGTTATTTTTCATACCCCAGTGGTGCCTGGAACACCAGCCAGACAGAACCGTTTATTCCCCTGGAAAGGGGGCTGAAGCCAGGGAGCCAAGTGATCTAGCTCAGTGGATCCCATCCCCATGGAGCCCAGCAAGCCAAGAACTACTGGCTTGAACTTCTCGCTGCCAGCACAGCAGTCTGAAGTCGACCTGGGACGCTCAAGCTTGGTGGGAGAAGGGGGATCCACCATTACTGAGACTTGAGTAGGCAATTTTCCCCTCACAGTGTAAACAAAGCCACCAAGAAGTTCGAACTGGGCAGAACACACCAAAACTTGGCAAAGCTACTGTAGCCAGACTGCCTCTCTGGATTCCTCCTATCTGGGCAGGCTGTCTCTGAAAGAAAGGCAGCAGCCCCAGTCATGGGCTTATAGATAAAACTCCTATCTCCCTGGGACAGACCACGTTGTGGAAGGGGTAGCTGTGGGCACAGCTTCAGCAGACTTAAACATTCCTGCCTGCTGGCTCTGAAGAGAGCAGTGAATCTCCCAGCACAGTGCTTGAGCTCTGCTAAGGGACAGACTGCCTCCACAAGTGGGTCCCTGATGCCTGGACTTCCTGACAGAGAGACACCTCCCATCAGAGGTCAACAAACACCTCATACAGGAAAGCTCCAGCTGGCATCTAGTGGGTGCCCCTTTGGGAAGAAGCTTCCAGAGGAAGGAACAGGCAGCAATCTTTGCTGTTCTGCAGCCTCCACTGGTGATACCCAGACAAACAGGGTCTGGGGTGAACTCCAGCAAACACCAGCAGACCTACAGCAGTGGGGCCTGTTAGAAAGAAAACTAACAAACAGAAAAGAATAACATTAGCATCAACAAAAAAGAAAGCCACACAGAAACCCCATCTGAAGGTCACCAACGTCAAAGAGCAAATGTAGATAAATCCACAAAGATGAGGAAAAACAAGTGCAAAAAGGATGATAATTCCAAAAACCAGAATGCCTCTTCTCCTCCAAAGGATTACAGCTCCTCACCAGCAAGGGAACAAAACTGGAGGGAGAATGAGTTTGATGAATTGACAGAAGTAAGCTTCAGAAGGTGGGTAGTAACAAACTCCTCTGAGCTAAAGGAATATGCCCTAACCCAATGCAAGAAGGCTAAGAACTTTGAAAAAAGGTTAGAGGAATTGCTAATTAGAATAACCCAGTTTAGAGAAGAACACAAATGACCTAATAGAGCTGAAAAACACAACACGAGAACTTCATGAAGCATATACAAGTATCAATAGCTAAATCAATCAGGCAAAAGAAAGGATATTAGAGGTTGAAGATCAACTTAATGAAATAAAGTGTGAAGACAAGATTAGAGAAAAAAGAATGAAAAGGAATAAACAAAGCCTCCAAGAAATATAGGCCTATGTGAAAAGACCAAATCTATATTTGATTGGTGTACCTGAAAGTGATGGGGAGAACAGAATCAAGTTTGAAAATGCTCTTCAGGTTATTATCCTGAATGTCCCCAACCTAGCAAGACAGGCCAACATTCAAATTCAGGAAATACAGAGAACACCACAAAGATACTCCTCAAGAAGATCAACCCCAAGACACATAATTGTCAGATTCACCAAGGTGGAAATGAAGGGGAAAATGTTAAAGGCAGCCAGAGAGAAAGGTTGGGTTACCACAGAGGGAAGCCCATCAGACTGACAGCAGATCTCTCTGCAGAAATCCTACAAGCCAGAAGAGAATGGGGGGCCAATATTCAACATTCTTAAAGAAAAGAATTTTCAACCCAGAATTTCATAACCAGCCAAACTAAGCTTCATAAGCAAAGGAGAAATAAAATCCTTTACAGACAAGCAAATGCTGAGAGATTTTGTCACCACCAGGCCTGCCTTACAAGAGCTCCTGGAGGAAACACTAAATATGGAAAGGAAAAACTGATACCAGCCACTGCAAAAACATACAAAGTTGAAAGGACCATCAACACTATGAAGAAACTACATCAACTAATTGGCAAAATAACCAGCTAGCATCATAACAACAGGATCAAATTCACACATAGCAATATTAACTTTAAATATAAATGGCCTAAATGCCCTAAATAAAAGACACAGACTGGCAAATTGGGTGAAGAGTCAAGAACCACTGGTATTCAGGAGACCCATCTCACGTGCAAAGACACAATAGGCTCAAAACAAAGGAATGGAGAAATATTTACCAAGCACATGGAAAGCAAAAACAGCAGGGGTTACAATCCTAGTCTCTGATAAAACAGACTTTAAACCAACAAAGATCAAAAAAGACAAAGAAGGGCATTACATAATGGTAAAGGGATCAATGCAACAAGAGCTAACTATCCTAAATATATATGCACCCAATACAGGAGCACCCAGATTGATAAAGCAAGTTCTTAGAGACCTACAAAGAGATTTAGACTCCCACAAAATGATAGTGGGAGACTTTAACACCCTACTGTCAATATTAGAAAGATCAATGAGACACAGAATTAACAAGGATATTCAGGACTTGAACTCAGCTCTGGACCAAGCAGACCTCATAGACGTCTACAGAACTCTCCACCCCAAATCAACAGAATATACATTCTTCTCAGCACCACATGGCACTTATTCTAAAATTGACCACATAATTGGAAGTAAAACACTCCTCAGCAAATGCAAAAGAATGGAAATGATAAACAGTCTCTCAGACTACAGTGCTATCAAATTAGAACTCAAGATTTAAAAACTCACTCAAAACTACACAACTGTATGGAAACTAAACAACTTGCTCCCAAATGACTACTGGGTAAATAAAGAAATTAAGGCAGAAAGAAATAAGTTCTTTAAAACTAACAAGAACAAAGACACAACGTACCAGAATCTTGGGGACACAGCTAAAGTAGTTTTTACAGGGAAATTTATAGCACTAAATGCCCACAGGAGAAAGCAGAAAAGTCTAAAATTGATACCCTAAAATCACAATTAAAAGAACTAGAGAAGCAAGAGCAAACGCAAAAGCTAGCAGAAGACAATAACTAAGATCAGAACAGAACTGGAGGAGATAGAGACACACACAAAAAAAAACCCTTCAAGAAATCAATGAGGCCGGATGTGGTGGCTCACACCTGTAATCCTAGCACTTTGGGAGGCCGAGGTGGGCAGATCACCTGAGGTCAGGAGTTCAAGACCAGCCTGGCCATCATGGTGAAACCCCATCTTTTAAAAAAAAAAATTTTTTTTAATACAAAAAAAGAAAACAAGAAATCAATGAATCCAGGAGCTGGTTTTTTGAAAGAATTAACAAAATAGACTGCTAGTCAGACTAATAAAGAAGAAAAGAGAGAAGAATCAAATAGACACAATAAAAAATGATAAAGGGGCTATCATCACTGATCCCACAGAAATGCCAACTACCACCACAGAATACTATAAACATCTCTATGCAAATAGAGAATCTAGAAGAAATGGATAAATTCCTGGACACATACAACCTCCCAAGCCTACTCTAGGAAGAAGTCGAATCCCTGAATAAACCGATAAGTTCTGAAACTGAGGCAGTAATTAATAACCCACCAAAAAAAAAAAAAATCCCAGGACCAGATGGATTCATAGCCGAATCCTACCAGAGGTACAAAGAGGAGCTGGTACCATTCCTTCTGAAACTATTCCAAACAATAGAAAAAGAGGGAATCCTCCCTAACCCATTTTATGAGGCCACCATCATCCTGATACCAAAACCTGGCAGAGACACAACAAAAAACGAAAATTTCAGGCAAATATCCCTGATGAACATTGATGTGAAAATCCTCAGTAAAATACTGGAAAACCAAATCCAGCAGAACATCAAAAAACTTATCTAACACAATCAAGTCAGCTTCATTCCTGGGATGCAAGACTGGTTCAACATACACAAATCTATAAACATTAATTCATCACATAAACAGAACCAATGACAAAAACCACATGATTATCTCAATAGATACAGAAAGGGCCTTCAATAAAATTCAACACCCCTTCATACTAAAAACTCTTAACAAACTAGGTATTGATGAAACATATTTCAAAATAATAAGAGCTACTTATGACAAACAAACAGCCAATATAATACTGAATGGCCAAAAGCTGGAGGAATTCCCTTTGAAAACTGGCACAAGACAAGAATGCCCTCTCTCACTCCTATTCAACATAGTATTGGAAGTTCTGGCCAGGGCAATCAAGCATGAGAAAGAAATAAACAGCATTCAAATAGGAAGAGAAAGTCAAATAGTCTCTGTTTGCAGATGACGTGATTGTATATTTAGAAGACCCTATCATCTCAGCCCAAAATGTCCTTAAACTGATAAGCAACTTCAGCAAAGTCTCAGGATACAAAATCAATGTGCAGAAATCACAAGCATTCCTACATGCCAATAATAGACAAACAGAGAGCCAAATCATGAATGAACTCCCATTCACAATTGCTACAAAGAGAATAAAATACCTAGGAATACAACTAGCAAGAATGTGAAGGACCTCTTCAAGGAGAACTACAAACCACTGCTCAAGGAAACAAGAGAGGACACAAACAGATGGAGAAACATTCCATGCTCATGGACAGGAAGAATAAATATTGTGAAAATGGCCATACTGCCCAAACTAATTTATAGATTCAATACTATCCCCAACAAGCTACCATTGACTTCTTCACAGAAACAGAAAAAACTGCTTTAAATTTCATATGGAACCAAAAAAGAGCCCATATGGCCAAGACAATCCTAAGCAAAACAGCATAGTACTAGTACAAAAATAGATATATAGACCAATGGATGAGAACAGAGGCCTCAGAAACAACACCACACATCTACAACCATCTGATCTTTGACAAACGTGACAAAAACAAGCAATGGGGAAAGGATTCCCTATTTAATAAATGGTGTTGAGAAAACTGGCTAGCCATATGCAGAAAACTGAAACTGGACCTCTTCCTTACACCTTATACAAAAATTAACTCCAGATGGATTAAAGACTTAACCATGAGACCTAAAACCATAAAAATCCTAGAAGAAAACCTAGGCAATACCATTCAGGACATAGGCATGGGCAAAGACTTCTTGACTAAAACACTAAATGCAAGGGCAACAAAAGCCAAAATTGACAAATGGGATCTAATTAAACTTAAGTGCTTCTGCACAGCAAAAGAACTATCATCACAGTGAAAAGACAACCTACAGAATGGGTGAAATTTTTTGCAATCTATCCATCTTACAAAGGGCTAATATCCAGAATCTACAAGGATAAACAAATTTACAAGAATAAACAAATTTACAAGAAAAAATCAAAAAATACCATCAAGAGAGAGATCCAAGATGGCCGATTAACAACAGCTCAGGATTGTAGCTCCCAGTGAAAGCGTAGAGAGCAAGTGGACGCCGCACTTACAGACGAATTTTTGTTGCCCACAGACTGGGAGATTCCCAGCAGAGGAGCCACACGGGTCGCCAGTGTGACTGTTTTGGCTGGCGCAGCTATTTTGCCAGCGCCCCAGCGCGGCACTTCTCGGTGCGGAGTATACGGGATGGGGTGCCCTTTGAGTCAGGCTCGGCTGGTCCCATCCCCACAAGGAGAACAGCAATTGGAAGCGCTGAGGACTGAGAGTTCCACAGTAAGCACAGCTGAACTGGGAAGGTCCAGCTCTGTGGGGAAGGGGCGTCCGCCAAAGGAAAAATAAGAAACAGAAAAAACTTCATCACCAGGCGGAGAGATCCAAGATGGCTGATTAACAATAGCTCCTGATTGTAGCTCCCAGTGAAAGCGCAGAGAGCGAGTGGACACCACAATTTCAGCCGAATTTCTGTGGCCCACAAACTGGGAGATTCCCGGCAGAGGAGCCACACAGGTTGCCAGCGTGACTCTTTTGGCCGGCGCAGCTGTTTTGTTGGCACCCCAGTGCGGCATGGCGCAGCGCTTCTTAGTGCAGAGTATACGCGACTGGGTGCCCTTTGAGTCAGGCTCCGCCGGTCCCATCCCCACAAGGAGAACAGCAATTGGAAGCGCTGAAGACTGAGAGTTTCACAGTAAGCACAGCTGAACCCGGGAAGGCCTAGCTATGTGGGGAAGGGGCGTCCACCAAAGGAAAACTAAGAAACAGAAAAAACTTCATCACTAACAAGCCAGACATCCACTCAGACCCAATCTGAAAGTCGGCAATTACAAAGACGACAGGTGGATAAATCCACAAAAATGGGAAGAAACCAGTGCAAAAAGGCTGAGAACACCCGAAATCAGAATGCCTCGCTTCCTACAGGGGATCGCAG
>CAUYLG010000076.1:0-15550 GCA_963573385.1 Cacajao melanocephalus | reverse complement strand
AAAATAAGTTTTTCATACCCATTTTTAGACTGCATTCTAGCCTGGGCAATAGAACAAGAATCCCGTTCTCTCTCCCTCTTTCTCTTCCTCTTTCTTTCTCTCTTACATTTTTTTTCTTCTTTCTTTCACTCTTTCTTTCTTCTTTTCTCTCTTTTTCTTTCTTTCAAAAAAATAAATAATAATAATAATAGTAATAATGATTCAATAGTTGTTCGTTCATTATAACAAATATATCAAACCACCATAAGATGTTAATAAGAGAGAGTGAGTTTGAGGGTGTGAGGTATATGGGAATTGTCTGTACTATTGCAGAAATTTTTACCTAAATCTAAAACTATTCTGAAACAAAATGTTTAGTAAAAAAATAAGGATATTGGTTAAAAGGAATTGATTACAGATTGTATTTAAAACTTTATTTCATCATTACTATTTAGAGTTTGTATGTGACATCAATACAACCATTTGAAAAGTTTTCCAATATAATTTTTTAAAGTGTTATGAAAATAATTTTATTTTACATGTATAGATAAGTATTTTATGAGGCCAAATTAGTATAGCATCACAGCAATTACCAGTAATTAGGACCGTCAAAAATCTTCGATCATTTCCAAACCGCTTCCAAAAAAAAAACAGTTTAATATTATTTGTGACCAATACCATCTGAGGAAATTTTAAGAATAGTTTTTTCCCTTCTTTTAAGGGACTAGGAAAAAAATACTCAGAGTTAGCCCCTATTTACATGAGGTAAAGTATTAAAAAAATAGACAAATATATTAACATATTAGAAAATATACACTTAGTAATCTCAGGAAAACTTTGAAACTAAAACCGGAACAAAAACCAATACAGTAAGAGTGAAGACACAAGAGGTTAGTTTAACAACATTGACGAGTATAAAATATACTGGAGCATAGTCAGCTGTGTGTGCATGTGGGTGCATGTGCACATGAGAGTGTGCATGCACTCATGCGAGTGTGCATAATTTTCATCACACAAGATAATATATTTTGCACACACTTAGAAGAAAGGCAAACAATACTAGAGTTATCATCAAAGATAAAGTGTTTAGGCAACAGAAAAGGCAGTCTATGGTAGAAAACTACTGCATATACTATAAGGACATGGAGCTATAAGGTCATATATTGCAAGCATAATTTCCATAATGTTAGATAGTCCTTTGAGACTAAAGGATTGTACTTATAGACCATATTGAGAGAGAGAGAGAAGATAGAGAGACCCCTTTGAGATTTGGCACAGATCATCTTGGGAGAAGTTCAAGATAGAATTTTAAAAGACTAAAGAAAACAGTGCTTTTTAATTTTTGCATGATATGTAAATTCAAACATTCTTATTTGAAAATTTCTTAAATTCTGCAAAGAAGTCGCTCTCCTTGCTGATTCCGATCAGAACATGCTGGTTAATAAATCATGTAACTGTATATTCACAGTGAATCACCTGTTCTAGTAATCCTTTAATGTAGGTTGAAGGAAGCCCCAACATCACCCTCATCTTTTACCTTGTTTGGAAAATTAGGGTGTTCTAAGCAGCCTGCCCTCACAGTTACTTCACCATGTGACCTCTCTATCACTCAGAAAGTAGTAGTAGAATTGGAAGACGTGAAAGTCTGTCATAGTGTGTATGTGCACTGGTCCTAAAAGGATAAGACGGGGGTTGAGTGTGTACAGGATCTGGAGGAATTTTTTTGACTATGGATGGCTAATTCTTTCTTTCTGGATATATTTGCTGGCTGGGGTTTGGGAAAGAGACGGGGAGGGGGAGGAAGCTTAATTCACAGACCACTTGCACACACAGTAGCATCAACCTACTGGATTACTTTGGTGAATGAGATGGGTGACTTAATTTTTACTCTCAGTAACTGCCCTGCTGAGAATGAACATTGAGCAGGAATTGTTGACTTTAAGTTTTGTCGTTTCTAGCTCAGGACTTCGGTATTGAGTGCTCTTACTTTTAGATACGTTTTCACTCTGCTGAGCTCCAGACTTGTCATTCAGATTAAGTTATTTTAATTTAGGCAGAATACTTTATCCATTCCTTTTGTATCTGAATAGGTTTTTGTTGTTTTCACTAAAACAGTCTGTTTTCACTGGTACATATACATTATGTTTTCTCTTTGTCTTTCACTTTTAAATAAGTGCAGGACTGATGCACTGAAAGGGAGTTGGCCAACAGCATAGACCAACTTCAGCGAGGTGAGCAGAAGTCGTAGATAGTTGTAGATGTTAAGTCATATTTTAACAAGCACTTATTGTGCATCAAAGCGGAAGTCCTGTGTTTTACTTGATCAATACATCCTTCGTAAGTGTAATACCATCCCTTAAATGTTACCTACCCAGGTAATTCAGTAGTTTCTCAAGCCAAGCAACTCCTATAAGACTGCTTTCTGATGGATCTAAAAGACATTACTAGAAGACTTATTGGAACAATGCTGTTACGTTTTTAGAATTTGTGAACAAATTTGAGAGCTAATTTAACAAATGAGTGGATGCTTCCTGTGACTGGAGCTCATAAGATCTACTTGTTAGAACCAGAACAACCATAATGTCCTCTGTTTTGGACATGTTTAAGCTCCTGAAGAGCCTTTACAACTCCCAGGGGGCTTCTGTTTAGCTAAATGTCTCCATAACTATAGGAGCTCACCCTTAGATCAAAAGGATTTGAGATCTTCATCAGGCTAGTTGTCTCTTATTGACTACTTTGGAGTTTATTGATATATGTAACTTATTAAAGATTATGACCTAGAATGAACACACCACTCCATGTGTCTGTATTCAGGCTGAAAGTAATAAAATTATTAATTCCCTTTATTTAGATGATTTTCACTTGCTCTGACACCCCAGACCCACTCTACACACCTTGACATGATGTAATCAACTGCTTATTGTAACTTTTCTATATTCAACAAGTTTCCTTTAAGTATTTCTCCTATGTAGCTAACTCATTGTCTATTCATTTCCAGTCACCATTCAAAAGTTCCTGAAATTTGTCAATTATTTTTGTCATCTTGTTATTCCTTCATTAAAATAGTAGCACTGCAGAAGCTATCCCCACTGGCCAGCAAAGTTTCCAGCATCTAATATACACTTAAAAAACTCTATTGTGAATAAGTGAGAAATATATGGATAATAGTCTTCCTCAGATTAATATGTGGGAAACAATAATACACTATTATAATCAAATTCTTCTAAGATTTATTGAAAAATTGATAATGCCTGACATCAAAGGTATAAACACTGATTTATTCTCTTTGTTTCTCCCCATTATAATTTATGATAAGACATACCAGAACACAAAAATGGGTTATGCATGAAAGTTGTCACTTTTTCCTTCTGTGTGCATAACTGAATTTTTAAAATAAGGGAATATTACCAAAAGCTGTATGTGTGTATATTTTTTCTTCTACTCTGTTTCTGAAAACAAGAGATGTTTTGTCTTCATTAATTTTTATAGATTCTGTTTGTTTTATTAGTTTTTATGTTAAAAATATTGAAAGCTACCCGTGATAGAGTTTTGGAGTCTGGCCAATAAGTTAGAATTCAGTCATTAGTAAAAAGCTAGAGAATACAATAGATTTCAGACCTCAGATTTAGGGAAGTACTCTATCTGCAATCCTCTTGACGGGTTGACATTTAAAAGCACCTCCTTCAAACCACAATGTCTATGCTCTATTTTGAAGCTATGAAACTGCCCGCATTCATATTTAGGATCTATTCTTAAGCCATATTCAGCGCTCTCTTTTCCTTCTCCCCTTTGTCAACACCTGTATTTTATTTGTGAACAATCTGGTCTCTACTTAAAGGTAGAAAAAAGTATTTCTTTTCTCACCCAATAACTAACAGCATTTTCTGTGAAACAGAGGCTAAATTATTATAATTAAATAAATTACACATAATTTTGAAAATCAATAAAGTTAACATTGTACTATTTCTACTAAATTTATGCTTCTTCAACATGCTGCCAAGTGGCCAAGTCTATTCTTCATTGATTTCTTGTCAATCATTAAATACATATTTTACTGTTTCACTTTACCCTATTGCTCAGAATTCTCCATTTCAGCCAGAATTTATTACTTGCACTATGCTATGTAGGTCTGCTTGCCAGTGCTAAATGACCACAATATCATTTTACAGATATAATTTGCAATAGATAGAAAGCTTAATACAGCTTCTTATCATTTGATCACTCCATATTGTCATGTTTTTTGATTAATGGTATATTGTATCTTATTTCACTAAGCTAAAGTGGGAGTCTAATAAAAATTATGGTGTCTAGAAAGTATGATTTTAGTATTTAAAATAACCAAGATAATACATATCTAGAAGTCACATTTTTCCTTAATTGATCACTATAGAAACATTCTAAGTGAACTGTTGGTGAAGTGATGTTTCTGTCAAAGAGCCTGGTTTAATATGATATTACATGAATTATGGCCAGATATAAGTTGAAATTGGCTTTTCCAGAATCTTCTTGTCTTTTCTTTCTTCCACTGCAAAAAAGATATATAAGTACCTAATTGTATTTTTCAATTTCACATGAGCTTTATTTATTTCTAACTAGACAATTTGATAGAGTTACCTGTAAGAATCACATTTTTCAATTCTGAGCAAATTCATTTACTAAAACACAATGTAAATATCAAATTGAGCAAAATTCAGCTGATACATTCTTCTTATAGATAGAAGCTCAGTACATAGGAAGCCCATAAAAGGAAAACTATAGCTCTATTGAGAAGAAATATATTAAATGATTATAAAAAAGTGAGAACACTTAAACAAGTAAAAAATGGTATGGAAAACATTTAGCATTGATTAATAGAAGAAAGATGAGTATCAGGCTTAACAAACCAATGAACCTTTATCAGGCAACAGAATCAATGAGTTCCTGACACAGGTAAAGCGATGAGCGTAATGCACATAATTTG
Organism: Cacajao melanocephalus; assembly: GCA_963573385.1. NCBI lineage: Eukaryota > Metazoa > Chordata > Mammalia > Primates > Pitheciidae > Cacajao > Cacajao melanocephalus. The sequence continues at coordinate 10,611 of CAUYLG010000076.1, read as the reverse complement.
TTTACAGATTTAATAGCCTCTTTAGTGTTACCACATCATAGACAAGAACACAGCAAGTTATTTTTAGAGAAGATTACACACACACACACACACACACACATATCCAAAGAAAATTATCTCCAAAGGACATATATAAACGGTATATAAACAATAGCAAGTCAGATCTTGACTGCCCTCTTTCATTTATATACTTAAATATATTTTCTCCTCTTTCTTCTTTACTTCCTGTTTTCCCACACCTACAATCCCTGCTTGTATATATATTCTTTTTGAGATGGAGTCTCACTCTGTTACCCAGGCTGGAGTGCAATGGTATAATCTCGGCTCACTGCAACGTCCACCTCCTGGGTTCAAGCTTCTCCTGTCTCAGCCTCCCGAGTAGCTGGGACTACAGTCGCACGCCACCACACCAGCTAATTTTCGTATTTTTAGTAGAGATGGGGTTTCTCCATGTTGGCCCGGCTGGTCTTGAACTCCTTACCTCAAGTGATCCACCCACCTCGGCCTCCCAAAGTGCTGAGATTGCAGGTGTGGACCACTGCTCCCGGCCTAAGAGAAGTTAAAAATTGAGTGAAAAAATAGTGCACAATGATGAAGAACATTGAGGGGCATTTCAGATTAGACAGGATGAAGAACTAAATAGAAGGAAGGGCTCCATATATGCTCCCACATCATCTGTGCTCAGACATACTAACGGGAGTAAAATTAATTTCTGGGGTGAAACTAGCATTGCTAATCAATAATATTGTCAAACAAATTATGATTAAATTGGATCTGTTATTGGAACTTGATATTCTTGATTTTCCACTGCCTTTGAATTTCTTAGGAAATATAAAGAGTTTTTTATTGATGATAGGCACATTGTTCATGCCAAAATGGATTTTACACTAATGAATAATTAGAAAATTATCTCCAAAGGACATATATAAAAAATGACAAGTCAGATCTTGACTGCTCTCATTCAGTTATATACTTAAATATATTTTCTCCTCTTTGTTCTTTACTTCCTGTTTTCCCACACCTACAAGCTCTGCTTATATCTTATTATATCTTACACATTCTGTATCAGCAAAGTCCAGTGAAATCACATTTTCACATTTTTACTTCAGTTCTGGGTCAGACTCCAATATTTTTACACTTCAATTACTTCAGTAATTTTTCAATGTAAGTTAAAATTTTGTGTATCTAGCTCCAAAATTGGCTCCTTTTCCTATAATTCCATACTGGACTACTGACCTTATGCTCTGAAAGGTTATTTTTGCTTTCTCTTTTTTCCTCACCTATCTGGGGACTTCTTTCCAAACTTTCTAAACTTCCTTTTTCTCTGTTATTCATTTAAGCCTCTAAAACTTCCAACCAGTACTATTGCAAGTAATGCCAGCTTCTAATTATATATTTATTCTTTCAAAATGTATTGTGCTAGTGATTTTCTAAACACTTTTAAAAGCAATTTTTGTAATGCTCTGTCAAGGAAGGTATTACAATGCCTATTTTACAAATAAGGGACAGGAGACTTGAAAAGGCTAACAAATTTGCTGAAAGTCACCTAGTTAGTGAGAGGAGGATCCAGGATTCAAAACTCTGATTCCTAATACCATTTTTTTTTGTGTGTGCAATATTCCTTATAATTGTTTCTTCTCTATTGTCCTTACTTTATTTAGTAGTTATTTTTATTATTACAAAACTATTTTTAAGTGATTAATTTGGCTAGAAATTTAAATCTCTTCAATGCAAGCTACATCTCTCATCTATACTGCTTTCTGAATAAAGCCTAAACTCCTTTGCATGTTGTATCATGCTTCCTATTATCTGGCCCATTTGTCCTCATCTCTCCCTTCTCCAACCAAACAACTCGACCCATACTAAACTATAAATATTCTTTATGGCAGATTCTTCACCTGACCTTCATGACATTACTGCTCCCTTGGAATCTCCTCCTCATTCTCCACTGGAAGGTGTGCCATAATTTCATCTTCTTCCTCATATTCAATTATTTGTAAGCTTCCATTAGAGTAGGGCTATCACTTCTTTGATCTCAATGCCCGACATAGTGATGCTAAATAAGAGAGTGCTGATTTAATATATGGATATGCTCTAGTAATTTCCCTCTGTCTTAAGTGTATGCGTTTTGAATAATCTAACTTTTATGTATATTTCAAATTTTAAAAATATTTTTTTCTCTCTCCCTCTTTCTCTTCCTCTTTCTTTCTCTCTTACATTCTTTTTTTCTTTCTTTCACTCTCACTTTCTTTCCTCTCTTTTTCTTTCTTTCAAAAAATAAAAAAAATATTTTTTATATATATTCCTGTTTAATTTCTATTCTAATGAGTACAAATTTTTGTAGCCTAAATTTTTCACTTAATCTTATATCACAAAGATATTTTAATATTTTAAAACATTTTTTTAGAATTATGTTTAGGCAGATGCATAATGTTACCCCTAGTTAATATGCTTAACTATTTCTTTGTTGTTGAGTAAACACAATTGCAATTTTTCCCATTATGGATAACACTGTTATAAATACTAGGGTGCAAATAGTTTTTAAAAATTAATCTTGTAAATATCTTGCTTCAGGTACATACCAAGCAATAGGATTAGTGCATCAAGGCATTAATTTTTATATGGCTTTAGAGAAGGGGCCAACAAACTACAGCCTATAGGGCATTGTCTGTTTTTATAAATAGTTTTATTGTAAAGAAAAGAAACTCATTCATTGCTTTCAAAGGGCAGAGTTGACTATTTCAGCCTAATATGTGTACTATCTGGCTTAATATATGTACTATCTGGCCCTTCACAAATTTGCTAACCCTTGTCTAGAGACATATTTCTCAAGTTATTTCTGTGAGACAGTTTTTACTAACAACAAAAAGTGTTGACTAATTTTACTATTCTTTCATCAGTTATGGGAATTATGATCATAGTAAAACATTTAGGAATTGTCTTTTCTCTATGATAGTCTCATAACTTTGTACTGATGGGGAGATTGAGAGATCTAGATTCTAGGTAGGGAGATCTGTACCAAGGGACCCAACCAAGGGACCTTTCAGAGCTTAGAAAATTGCCCTGAAGCTTTGTTATATGTATTATACTTCCCCCAAAAAAGTCTGTTACTTTTGGAGTCACCATTAACACTTCAACAACGACCATGTGCTTCCTACCTCTAAGTAATGTGTTTTTTTTCAGCTCACCCTCAGCTTATTTGCAAAGCCAACACATCCAAGAGAAATGCAGTGTAAGAGCTCTAAGCCATCAGACTTTGTTACATTATCTGCTCCAGTATGTTGAACTGCTGCAGATGTTTTCCCTTCCAGGAGCCCAGTTTAATATACACAAAGGTGTCTTAAAGCAAAATTTAGGCTATTGCATAAAGGTCTGCTGACTTGCTTAAGCATGGCATTATGCTGAGATTGCATGCCAGGTGCAAAGGGGCGATCACTTTTCATCATTTCTATGTTGCAAAATCAAGTAACATGGGCATATTATAGGGCAGATTATCTTCTTGTCATACAGTGTGACCCAATTTACCAAATAAAAATGGAATGAAAACAGCAGCTTGTAATAACACCTAAAATATCTTCTGAGTCATTATCTCTTTAATGAAAAGCAACACTGGACAATTTCAAAGCAAATTGTAGTTTAGCATCTCATTAACTGAATAATGGCTTATACACACCATGCATTTTTAAGTACCTGAAGGGTTATAAAACTGTACACCAAAATATGTCAATAGTCCGTTCTTGTAACCATCCTCATAAGACAATTAAGATCTTTCTATCTTTCATTATTTCACAATAATAATTTATCTATCTTCCTCAGATGTTAAGTATACCAGAATAAGAGATCCAAGGAACATGCTTACTACATTTGTGCGTATTTAAATAATTTGTGTCACTGTGGATTGTATGGATATTTGATTCTGATTTGCCAGTTGACGACCATATTTCTTTCTTAGGAGATTTAGTGGGCCTAAAAGTAAAAGAGGAACTGACTTTGTAAGAAAGGCGTCCCAGAGCCTAAATCACTACTGGGCATCCCCTAGTGCCAGTAAAACAAATCTTCAACTTTTTAATTGAAGCCTACTGAGACCAGTATGTCTCTCTTTTTTTAGTTCATTTAAAACATCTCCCTCCATCAGTGATATTTTCCTTTCCATAATCAAGTAATTACTAGGCTAATTTCACTTCTTTTGTACAAACTTTATTGTGCTCATCAGCCTGGTTCTTTCACCCTGATAATCCTGGGATATTGGGGCTGGAATGGCTGCTCCAACACCAGGGTTGAATATCTGCAGGCATTTTCTTCCTGATTCACACTGAGCTAGCAATCAATCCCATCTGTTCTTTATCATGAGCAATTTACCCAAAGCCATTCTTCAAGTAAAGTCATAAACTTTCAAGGCAGCTTTCTACATGGATATGGAGAAATAGACATATCTGTATCTATCTATGTCAACATCTATATCTATGTACAATTTTTTATACCCTGCAATTCTCACATAGAATTTGAATACTAAGAATACATAGGAATCTGAAAATAATTGTTTGTGGACAAATTTTATTTGTATATACTGATAGGCTTGATAAGAAAGAAAATGCTTTTCTATCAACTTTATCATTCTCCATTAAATAGTATCTTACAATAATTGTTTGATGTACCATATTTATGGTATTAGTAAAAGTAAATAAGTTATTTGTCAAAGCACTTATAGATTTCTTCCAGATTATCAGTTAGGTGTTAACATTCCTTGATTTTTGCTTTGAGTAACTGTTCATTGGCTTAGACAGTGTCCTTGTATGTGATAGGCTGTCAAAGTAAAAACCATCAGTATTAAATTTCTCACAGTCCATTTTGTTAGGGTATCTGCAATAAGAGATAGCAATATATAAAATAGCTAGTGTACTACATGTTTTTTCAGATAGAGACAAGACAACACTAAATTTAAGAAGCCCTATAAAACAGTGTTTTCCTGCTTTACAATATAATTGAAAATAAACTCCCTTTAATATTTACTTTAAAATATGAAATAATTTGAGCTGTCATAAACTCATGTAAGAACTGATCTACTGTGTGTGGTATCAAGGCATTTTAATTAAATATTTTGCCTCTTACAATGAACTCTGACAACTTTCACAGGTGAGTACAAGTTTCAGGGAAATATAATCATTTAATGTCTTTAATATATCTCAAAGAATGTCTAGTACTTAATAATCTTAAATCCACCTCCAAAGTCTCTGAAACTAAGTTTTAATCACGATAATAGATTATTTAAGAGATTTAATATTTTTGAAACTATAATTGCTTATTTTAACGTTTTTGTATTATACCATTTACTAGTGCATAACAAAATGTCCTCAGTTTTAAAAAACTAATTTCAAAGAACTGCATAAGCTCCTTGAAACCATGGACACTGAAATATGAAAAAAATCCAAAAAGTATATAGTATATGCAAACTACATTGTGATTTCTTATTAGGATACTCCTAACACAAGTATCAACTTTAATAGGTAATATTTTGATTATAATTTTGTCCTAAACATGGGAATTTATTAACCAAACTTCTCTATATTTGGTAACATATGGCTCTTAACTATGTTGTGGTAAAAAGAGAACAAATGTGAGAGCTCTTGAAATAAGATCTAGGAATTTTTAAAGTATGTCCTTTGTATAATCATTAAAGCATAATAGTTAGAACCCTTAAGGTCAATTTATATAAATTTAAAAAATTATAAAAGTGTGAACAGAAAATATTAATGATAAAGTTTCTAAAGTCTCTAATGGTTATTTAACTTCAGAAGATGAAGGAGATTTGTGTGTATTTTCTTGGATATACCATATTCCTGTCCATTATGTAATTTTTAGCATGTATTTTCTTCTTTGATCTTTTATATAATTTAAAATATTAAGCTTGAGAAAATGTGATTTGAAAGTGCAGTGGGATCTGTGACCAAAAACGTCTATTAGAGGCAGTAGGTACTACACATTTGTCCCAAAATTCCATCAGGAAGGATGAAATAGACCAGAGAAAAATAGAACAGAATAATAGAGGGAACATATCAGGAGGCTATAGGCTTTGCTTGGACACTCAAAGATAGACAAAAAACAGTTTGCATTGACATTCTTCTATTTATTTCCAAGTCTAACAGAGAGAAAGAGAACACAGGGTAATTTTTTATAGCTAGTGACATTTTCGTTAATTGTATTTAATGAAAAATTCTTGCCTCTTAGCCTTGATTCAAGCTAGTCATCCAGTCTCCAAATTTTGAATAATATGATTCATCTCAATCCTTCTTGTCATATTCAGTCACCAAAGATTATGAATTTTCTTTCAATATGATTCTTATTTAAGACTTTTCACTTTATTTCTATTGTGAACATTCTAATCCACAACTTTATCCCTGACACAGAGTTGAATCAAAGAGCTTCCTAAGTGTTCTAACTCCAAACCTCTCCATTTGATCCATTCTACATGCAACTGACAGATGAAACCTTCTTAAAGCATTTTATAAAATTTGTGACATTATCTACTCACTCTTTGCAATGCATTTCAAGAGTACATCTTCTAATGTTTGTCTCCATCCAAATAAGGATGTCATAGGCTTTCTCAACTATAACTTTAGTTAAGTTATATCAGCCTCTATGTGTCTGGGTTTGGATATCTACTATGCTTTGTTTAGATATGGTGTTTGAATTGAGCTTTAAAGACAGACAACGTAATGCCATTATAAGAAAATAATAGAATTTTTTTCAAGTTGATCTTTTCTTGATAGACACAGTGGCTGCCTTGATTGTTCCCACAACTATAATCTAGGTTTTGATATAACATCAGTATGTATTATTCATCTATTTATCATCCAATAAATTTCAAGACATAGTATATTTCAATATATATTGAAAGAAACCAAATTAGAGGTTATGATGTTGTTACAAATAATTCTTGATCAAAAGGAATCTTTTCCGCAATTAGCTAACCATTAAATTATCTTTTTTTTAATAGATGATTTTACATCATAAGACAGGGTTAAGTACCTGTTATGTAAGCTCTGAATTAGAGGAAGTCTGGATGTTTAACTGAATCCATATGAGCTCAGATTTTTATAGTTAAATACATCTTCATGAATATTCTTCCTTTGGAACTTTAAGAAAGAGTGAATTATATATATAATATATAAAATATATAAAATTATATAATATATAAAAGATATAGATAAAATATAACTGAATAATCAGGATTAATTTTTGTTGAAATTTAACCTAGGCATATCAAATAAATTTCTGTTATGGATTAAATTGTGACCACTAAAAAAATACACTGAAGTCCTAACCCCCATACTTAGGAATGTGATGTTATTTGGAAATAAGGTCTTTACAGATATAATCAAGTTAAGATGAGATTAAGTTGGATTTGTGGGGGGGGGGGCTAGTTTAGACACTGGTGTCCTTATAAGAGGAGAGAAATGTGGACATGAATTAGACAGTAGACACACATACAGGGTAGAACAGTATGAGACAATAGAGGCAGAGATTAGAGTGATGCATGTACAAGCCAAGGGATGCCAAGGATTGCCAGAAACACCAGAAGCCAGGAGAGAGGCATGCAAGACAATCTCAAAGTCCTACATAAGGAATCCATCTTGCTCATGCCTTAATTTCTGACACCTAACTTCTAGAACTCTCAGAGATAAGTTTCTGTTATTTTGAGTCAGCCAGTTTGTAGTACTTTGATATAGTATCCCTTGGAAATGAAAACAATGTTTAAGTGTATTAAGTATTAAAACATTTATCATCTCTATATGTATCCATCCTGTAGCATCATCTATCAATCTGTTTGAATTCCATTGATCCATCCATCCATCCTTCCATCCATCCAAACTAATAAAGAGTACAAATCTTAAAGCCAGTCAAAGCCAAGTTTCAAGATTTTCAGTGAGTTCTTAATTTTTCAAAGCTTCCATTTTCTCATCTGAAATATGAATAGGTTTAGGAGTAAATAAAGTTTACAGCAATACCAGAAACATTAGTAAATAATCAACAATTATACACACACAGAGACATATCTATGCAGATATATAAATATATATACACACACACATGACACAGTTTTGTAGCATCAACTGTTAGTTGTCTGCCCATATCCATGTTCTCTAATTCATTAGCAATGTCTAGCTGGATAACTTTGTATTTATCTACAACTATTAATATACAGATACAAGCATTTAAGTGTTTTTGTAGCAGAAATTTCTGGTAGCCTCCCAGTATCCACACCCTCCTTTCTTTAGAGCGTCACTTGAGTACATAAAAATCTAGAATAAAAAATAAGTTTTCCATCTGCTAAGTTGTGACCATAGAACTCAGAAGTTGTGACCATAGAACTGTATCTGGCCATTGAAATATATGTTGGTTTGTTGCATTGACTTCCAGTCAGTGTGCTTAAAAGGAGAGCACAGTGCACTTTTTGTTGTCATATTAGATCCTATTTGATGGCATGTGAATGTGATGACTAGAGCTCAAGTAGTTGCCTTGTATCAGGTAGAAACTGCATGATGAAAACTACGTCTTCTACTGAAATTAGTAGAGCAAAAGGAAGATTACTTAATTATAGTTTCTGTAGTAGTTAGCTAGTTCTAAGAGATGTCTGAGCACTAATAACTTGAGAATATTTAAATCTTAATATAAAAGGTTTCATATAAACAATGAAACATATAAATGGATTGAATAAAGGAACATTCTATAAGTGCACTCCTATTTACGTATTTAGTCCTCCACATTTGTATCTCAGGCCCTGATGAACATGGAACCTTCAAATTAGCCTCAAACTTCAGGTCCTCAAACATTTTGTAGATGAGAGAGAGAAATTTTCTTCTTTAGGCAACAATTGCAGCAATCTCTGGATTCCCAAGTAGCGCATATAAAAGTGAACAAAATGCACAATTAACTTTAAGAGCCTTCAACCAACTTCAACTTCAAGTTTATCTGGTTAATCAACTACCAAACTCCTTGTGTAGGAGCTAGCACTGGACCTTCAGTTGGCTGATGAGGGCACATTCTCAGGGATCCTGGAAATAGATCTCTTTTGGCTTTGATTTACTATGCATTGGTCTTCATTTTATATTTTCCAGTGCCATGCACTGCTTGTGAATCATTGGCAGTAGGCTCTGTGCTTGCCTCACTTTGCTTTGGCTGATTTTCTCTTTATGATATTTTGGGATTGCCTATGATAAGTGCATAGAATTAATTGTGGCTTTTTCTTGTTGTTTTCCCCCTCACTGTATATGTGTGCAAAATCATAATTTCTTCATGCCATCTTATGGGGCTATAGTTGTTAATTGGAAGAGCCTACTTGATCTCAAAGTTTTATGTAAGAGAAGAATAACTTGTGGAAAGAGACCTTCTAAGCCTACTGTTTCTCAAGCAAAATGTTCTGTATTGTGATTCATTCTTCCTAAGACACAATCTGTAATAAATATAAAGGAAAATCAAAAACATTATTTGCCTTTGGTGCTAGAGTATGGCCAGAGTTCACATCCATGAGTATGTTTACTTTATGCTCTATTCTTCATCCACATACATTTGTATTTAGTCACATGCTCTATGCTAGGCAATGAGATGACCCAGTGTGTATTGATAAATGTAAATTCTAGCAGTTACCTTTGAACATTGTCAATATTAGAAGCAATTGAACAAAAAATTATCCCTGTGGCTAGATAATAATAAACACAGTAAATAAATTTGCCTTAAACAAAAAGAAGTTCATCAACTGACCATCAAATGTCAATCAATAAACTGTGTTCATCAATTGTTACCTTTCCATGTATTCTACAAAGAGAAAACTATCTATAGAACGTTTCTTTGAATTGCCGTCATCTTGGAAAGACAACAAAAACAACAATAATCACTCTAAATTATGTTTCTCTGAGATTCTTAGTTTGAGTCATAATTTCCAGTAAAGTCAGTTTAAAATAAGTAATTTTATACTTACAACCTTTAAAACTTAAAGTGCTTTCATAAAACTTTTAGCTATTCTATATGAGAATACCTTTAAAATTAGACTGTAATTTACAGATCTATTTTTATATTTAACATTTCAGTATATATAATATGTAGATATAACAATATATAAGAATATATGGTGTAAATATATTTATTATGATAATTAATATTTTATTACATTATACATGTTTACATTAAGCTATATAATCAGCTTTATCATTGGCACGAAAAATCTGAAATAAATTTTTTTTGATGTTAAGAAAACTTCAAACATTGGTAATATGATGAGAATATTTGTGTTACAGTGAGAAATTCAACCCTGCTCCCAAGATCGAATCTTCCATTGGTTCCTGAACTCTTCATTATTATTATTATCATTATTACTACAAGGAAAATGCAGCTGGGCTCTGGGGGCCACGCCAGCAGAATCAGGTGACACCCAGAATGTCCAGAAGCATCAGTATTTATTGTGTATAGGTTAGGGGGCAGGGCAGTAAGTGAAGTTGTCTTTAAGGATAGTGACAGGGTCGTGAGCAATAAAACAAGGAGTCCACCTCCATTAGGTCACCTAGCCTAGGAGGTGGACAGTGCTCAGCAAGGGGTTCATTCTCATTAGGTCATCGA
>CAUYLG010000073.1:0-16843 GCA_963573385.1 Cacajao melanocephalus | reverse complement strand
AGAGGGCCTCTTCCCGCGGCCTGGAAAGCGCTAGGAAGGAGAGGGCCTCTTCCCGCGGCCTGGAAAGCGCTAGGAAGGAGAGGGCCTCTTCCCGCGGCCTGGAAAGCGCTAGGAAGGAGAAGGCCTCTTCCCGCAGCCTGGAAAGCAGCAGCAGTGCAGAACCCGGGCCGTGTGGCAAAGGTCTTTACCTCCTGATATTCACACCCTTGTGTAGCCTCCTCCCACATTCAACCAAGGGTGGCCTCTGTGATCAGTAGAATAAGGCAGAAGTGACAATGTATGACTCCCACAGCTAGTCATAAAAGGTACTCCACCTTCCATCTCAGTCCGTTGGGTCCTTCCCTCTGGAGAACCAGCCACCGTGACATAAGGACACTCAAGTAGCACTGTGGAAAAGTCTAGGTGAGGAGGAACCAAGGCCTCCTGCCAATAGCCATGTGAGAGAGAAAATGGTGGGAAACGGATCTTACCCCAAATAAACCTTTGGATGACGGCAGCCCTAGCTGACTGCAAACTCAGGTCTCAAGCCCAAACCGTCCAACCAAGTTTCTTACAAATTCCTGACCGGCAGAAACATCAGACATAATAAATCATTTATTTAAGCCACTAAGATTTAGGTTAATTTGGTATATAACACTGAATAACTGCTGTGGATTGAATTGTGGCTCTTCCATCAAATTTACATGTTGAAGTCCTAATCCCTAATACCTCAAAATGTAGCATTATTGAAAGTAAACGTCTTTACAGAGGTAATCCAGTTAAAATAAACTTACTAGGGTGGGCCCTAAACCAATACGATGGATGTCCTTATAGAAAGGGGAAATCTGGAGACACCAGCCGCAGAGGGAGAATGACACGTGAAGATGAAAGCAGAGTGCCAAAGACTGCCAGCAACCACCAGAAGCTGGCTGAGCGGCAGGGATCCTCACAGTCCTTAGAAACCAACCCTACTGACACCCTGTCCTTGGACTTCTGGCCCCAGAGCTGCAAGCAAATGAGTTTCTGCTGTTGTTTAAGCCACCGAGCTTACGGTACTTGGCTGTGGCAGCCAGAGCAAACCAGTACAATAACTGATACCAACAACGTCCAGGGGACAGCGGAGCAGAAAGACTGAAGAACTCTGGGCCTTTCCTGTCACAGCAAGAGCTCCACACCAACGCTGGCTTCTCTGTGAAAAAGAAATACGTCTCTGTCTTATTTAAGCCGCTGTTCTTCCCATCTCTAGCTCACATCGCTAAAGCTCTATCCTCACAAATAAAGCCTAAGACTTCCTCTCGACATGTGCTCTCCTGACAGATTTCACATGGAAATGAATCCCCAGAATAAAGAAGTAAATGGAGATCAAGGCTGCCATCAAGGCTGTAAAAACCGTCTTCTTCTCGCACAGACACCCCGCGTTGCTTCCAGACGGAAAGCAGGTGGGGCAGGGTGGAAGAGGATGCAGGGAGCCCTCTCTGTGAAGCAGCAGCACATCCTGGCAAGACAGGGGGGACCTGGGGGCCACACTGGCTTGACTCTATGGAGACACAGCAGAACATCTCTCTAAAGAAGAAGAAAGGGCACCAGGTCCAGGAGAGACTGCCCAGGCAGGAGCAGACGCCCACATGGAGATTCAGAAGAAGTGCCTCTTTCTGTCCCAGGCCAATGCAAGCCACAGGTGCACCCCCACTCCTCCCCAACGTGGACTCTTCCACTTAGAGGCCTGGGGAGTTGGAGTAGGGCCTTGCAGCGTTAGAATTATTTCTGTTTCACTTGACATAAAGCCAGCGTGTACTGGCCTAAGCAAAGAGGAGATTTAGATATCAGGAACGGGAGAGCTCACAGGGCTTCAGGTGCAACTGGATTCAGGAACTCAATCAATGTCATCAGAAATCTGTCTCTATCGCGCGGATCTGATTTCCTTGTGTTTGCTCAAATCTCAGGCCGGTAAATATGTCACAGCAGCAGCAAGCTTGCATTTTCCCGGCTGACTAGCAGAAAAGCAAGCTTCTTTCCCACACTTCCAGCAAAAGCCCCAGGGCCGATGCTCATTGGCCCAGCTTGAGGCGTGTGACCATCGGCCAGGCCTGCCTCAGCTGCTCACCGCTGGAGCCAGAGCAGAGGATGGGCCCTACCCAACCACAGAACCACATGGGTCAAGAGGAAGGGAGCTGTGGCTTCCACTCCATCAGAAGGGCACTGGATGATGGATGAACTCTGTGTGGTGCGTCTTCACACGGACATCAGGAGGGTAAGGGAGGGACTCCAGCCTCACCGTGTGGAGAGGAGGATAGACCCAGCACTAAACGTCCAGCCTCACCGTGTGGAGGGGAGGATAAGACCCAGCCCTAGTCTGGCCCCAGATGACGGGCTCCTCAGCCCCAGGCTTCCCTCAGACCAGGAGTAAGACATTTCTTGTTTGTTTGTTTGTTTGTTTGTTTTTGAGACAGAGTCTCGCTCTGTCACCCAGGCTGGAGGGCAGTGGCATGATCTCGGCTCACTGCAAGCTCCGCCCCCTGGGTTCAAGCGATTCTCCTGCCTCAGCCTCCCAAGTAGCTGGGACTACAGGCACACACCACCACGCCCAGCTAATTTTTGTATTTTTATTAGAGACAGGGTTTCACCATGTTGGCCAGGATGGTCTCGATCTCTTGACCTCATGAACCGCCCACCTCAGCCTCCCAAAGTGTTGGGATTACAGGCGTGAGCCACCGCTCCCGGACAGACGTTGCTTTATGACTCCTCCGTTTGGCCCTCTGCTGGTGCCCAGTCACCCTCAAATGTGGCGTTAGCTCCAGCAAGCCTTCTGCCTTCCACCTTCTCTCCACTCTCCCACTATAGGTTACACACACACGTTCTTCCACCACCAGTCCAAGACCCTCCTCATCCTCCATTCCCTTCAGGACACAGTTCCCAGCAAGCCCTTCCTCCGGTCTGCAGCACCCAGAGAGGCTAAGCTCTGCCCGCAGCCGTCACTCACACCCTACCTCAACCCTACAGGAGATTCTGCTCTCCCCATTTAGCCTGGGACCTCCCAGGGCAGGAGTTCAGCCTCCTCCTTGCTCTCTCCCCATGCAAGACAGAGGACAGACAGGCCTACCCCTAAAGAAGAGGATACATAATCTGAACGCTAGGGTCACCACAAAGCAAAAGAAACCAACAGTCAATTCGGGGTGGCTTCGCAGAGTAGCAGCAGGCATCAGGGTTCACGTGGCTGCAGCAGAGCCGCTAACGCTATCAAGGTCCCCGTCCTTGTCCCTCTGGGTCCTGACCCATCTCAGGCAAGAAGAGGCCTGGGGGCAGGCACAGCTGGCAAGTGACTCAGGCCTGGGCAGCATCCAGAACGGGAGGAAGTGAGAGACGCGTGCGCAGCGGAGGCTATTTTTACCCAGACCTGTGCAAACAGAGGCATGAGCTGGTCTGGCCAGTTCCTCCTCTTCCCCTTCCCTGGCACCTGGCCTGGAAGTCCCTTACCAAGTAGCCAGTGTACACTGGGTTGGGAGCCAGAGGGGAGGGATGGGTGGGTAGAGAAAGGGCAGATATAAGAACTGCCTAGGTACCCTAGAGACACAACGCCTCTGAAGGTGATAAGTGCTCTGGAAAAGAGTGGGCAGAGTAAAGAGGATTAGGAGTTGTGGGAAGGAAGCATTCGCAGTAGGAGGCGGGGGGACGGGCACTGAGAAGAGAGGTGGGGGATCGCGAGGAAGAGGGGAAGAGCATTCTAAGCAGAGGCAGCCACCGCCACAGACCCAAAAGCAAGAGGGGTCTAGAAATAAATTCTCAAAACAGCAGGGAGGCTGGTCTGCTATGGCTTCAGGGAGAGCAGACGACAAGAAGAGAGGCGAAGGGACGCGCTGGAGGCGTCACTCAGGGCGTGGTAAGCAGTCAGAGCTAAGGAGCTGCAGGATCTCGCCGATGTGTTAAAATGTGTTCCCCAATAGTCAGTCTGAGAACGTGCAGTAAACAACCCCACAGGGACACAGGCAGCACACTTCAACAGCAGGATGCACAGGAGCAGAACCCACAACCACAGGGACACAGGCAGCACACTTCGACAGCAGGATGCACAGGAGCAGAACCCACAACCCAGTTTCTTCCAAAGACAGCCTGCAAGGAGAAGAGGCACAGGCAGAGAGATTGAGAGGCGTCTCCAAATGAAATTTGAATGTGTGAATCCGATTTCAGCAAACAGCTGGTAGAAATAAATAAATAATCAAAGCACTTACAAGGCAAGGAATGAAAATTAAATAATGGTTAGATATTTAATGCTATTAAGGAATTTTGGTATTTCTTAGGTGTGAAATGGTGTGTGTAATGGCCTGTGGTTATTTTTAGAGTCCTTATCCTTTAGAGGTACGCACTGAAATATTTACAGGTAACATAATAGATTTGTGATTGGACTCAAAATGATGGTGGTTGAGGTAGAGGCACAGAGGAAACAGATTAAGTGGTGGGTGCTTGGAAAATCATTATATTACTTTATCCACTTCATGTATTTTGAAGCTTTCTGTCTTTCTTTCTTTCTTTCTTTCTTTTTTTTTTTTGGACATGGAGTCTCATTCCGTCCCCCAGGCCCCAGGCTGGAGTGCAGTGGCACAATCTCAGCTCACTGAAACCTCCACCTCCTGAGTTCAAGTGATTCTCCTGCCTCAGCCTCCCAAGTAGCCGGGACTACTGGCATGCACCACCATGCCCAGCTAATTTTTGTATTTTTTGTAGAGATGGGGGTTCGCCATACGGGCCAGGCTGGTCTCGAACTCCTGATCTCAAGCGATCCTCTGGCGTTGGCCTCCCAAAGTGCTGGGATTACAAGTGTGAGCTACCGTGCCCAGCCTGAAGCTCTTCCTAACAAACAATGGTAGTACTCAATCCAGTTGCTGAGATTGGAGAGTGGGGTGCCAGAGATTCTGAGGAAGCAATTGTGGTGAGCAGGTGAACAGGTGAGCAGGTGAGGGATGAGTTAAAGATGACTTGAGACTAGAAGCAAAGGGTGAGAGAGAGAGGTCAGGGACTGGCTTGCAAGAAAAGACTTCCCCTTCCTCCTCTGGCTCCAGCATATGGCTTCCTCTTCCCTCCCCTTCTCCCGCCTCCCCTCATTTTTTTCTCCTCTCCCAACTTTCCCTCCTCTGCCCACCCTCCTCCCCCTCCCTTCCTTCCTCACCCCTCCTCCCCCGTCTCCCTTCCTCCTGCCTCTCTATCCTCAGCAAGCATCTTCCTGGCCTCCTTCCCAGCTCTGTGCAGGTGGTCCTACCCAGCCGGTTTTTCTCTGCAGCTGGGTTGCCAGGCAGCTCCAATTTGGTTCCCCTGGTCACCACCCCACCCTCCCCAGCTTCCGGGCCTGCTTCCCTTGCTGAGTGCTACCTTCTCCAAGTTTCCTCAAAAGGAGAAAAGAGGGTGCTGCTGGGGCCTCCCCTCCCTCCACAGAGCAAGCCCTACCACAGCCAGAGGTCTTCCTGGCCCCGCTTAGAAGGGAACGGAGGTGAGGACCTGGGGAAAGCGTTAGGGACCCAACTTGGCAAGGAGAGCATGAGGTGGTCTTTGCTGGTCTTCTCCTGGAAATGATTCCTCTCACTGCAGAGGAGGGTGGAGGCTGGGAGAAAAGCAGAAGTGACCACAAGACACTCCCTGTCCAGGCATTTGTTTTCAAGTGGCAAGCCTGGGACCCAGGAGGAGAAGGGGGGCACCTCCCTGGGATTTCTCCAAACTGCCTCCTTTGAGCAGCACTAGACCCGCTACCTGCTCCCACCTCAGGAAGGGGACTGCAGGGTACACAGGAGACTGAGCCCGGGACACCAGGCCCCAGCCCCAGCAAATCCTCAGGCCCCAAAGCCCCAGCCCCTGGACTTGCTGGGACCCTGCAGGGCGGGCTGCGGTGGAGGGTGAGAAGGAAGGAGATCGCTAACGCTTTCCCAGAACAAACCACGCAGGAACCCAAGAAAGGCTGAAGTTCTATTTTTTGCCAATCCGGTGCAATGAGAGTATAAAGTCAAAATTAACTTGAATTCTAGAAAATAAAGACAAGACATATTTCCGGAACCTGAGTCAATGGACTGAGGTTCCACCCAAATGAAGGAAAGGCGAGGAGGGAGACTGGGGGCTTCCGGCTGCAGTGAGACCCGAGGCTGCCTGCTGCGGACCCCAGACGGCAGCCCACAGCCCCTGTCCTGTGGCAGGGCACCAGCCTCCCTTGCCACTGTGGGCAGCCATCAGAGACTTTGCCACTCTCGAGAGGTCCCTGGCACCCCAAAACAGCCTTGTCTTTCCAGGGAGAGTAGACACACACTCCCAGGGCAGAGCATGGGGCTGGCACTCTGGTAATCACCTGAGTAATAAAGATGATAAGAAGCATTTAGTGAGCATGGCTGCTTGCCCGTGGGCACAGTCGGGCCTGCGGTCCCTAGAGACCTTTTCGCTAGACACCTGTGACTGCAAAGGGGGACAGAGGAGGGATTAGAGCTGCGCTTTCCCAACCTAGCCCAGATCTCTTACCCTCTCTACCTGGTCCTCAAGCCACAAGCTTGGCCCCAGTCCTGGAGCCCACCCTTCCATCGGGGGATGAAACCATGACTGTTGCAAAGGCCCCAGGTCAGAATCCAGGTCCGGCTGATGGGTCAAAAGGAAGTTGAATAGATACTCCCACCCCTGCCCTGCAAGGATCAGGATAATGGCGGGACCTGGATTTCTCTGGACCTTTCTTCAGGGTCCGGAGGTCCTCGTCAAAGTGGCACAGATCTGGACTGTGCTCTGCCTTCTCAGCCCATGGGAGCCCAGACTGGGCCCATCCTTTTCTGGAAACAAAGGTTTATTGAGGGCAGGCACCCTATGACCAGCCCGGGCCTCTCCTGCCGTCTCAACGCCCACCGGCAGGTGAGGCTGCCTCTGCCCACACCCAGGTCCCCCCACCTCGGCAGGCAGAGCCAGCACACCCTGTCTCGGGCGCAGCAGCTGGCAACGGGCCTGCCTCAGACTCTCCCCAGTGGGACCTGTTTGTACTTTACTGACCCTGTTGTTTAATTTTTGCTTCTATGTTTATGTATGAACATGAATTAAACATTAAACATTAAATATGGACTAAATTAATTCATAAATTTATATATGTATTGATATCCATGAAATTTTAGAGTGGAAATACAGTTTTCTTTACTTACTATATCTTTGTTTTAATATCGGCATTGGGATAACGTGTAGAATATGTTGGAAAACGTTTTATCATCTTCACTGCTTTCCAGCAGTTTGATTACATAGGAATTATCTGTGTCTTAAAGGTTTATAGAATTCTCTTATAAAACTATCTGAGCTTGGGGTTTTTTTTTTTTAAGGGGTAAATTTAATAGTTTATATTTCTCTAGAAAAGCGCTCATTTCACCTAGATGTTCAAATATATTGGCATGAAGATTCCCTCATAGCTTCCAACTGTGCTCTATTCATGGAGCTATGTCCTTTTGCTTCTAAATTTCAACTTTCATTTATGATCAGACTTGCTAAACCTTTGTCTATTTACTGGTCTATTCAAGAGCAAAATTTATTTTATTAATCAATTCAGTATTTAGTTTTGATTTCATTATTTTCTGTTTTGATAGTTACTAATTCCTTCTTTCTTTGGATTTAATTTTTTTCTAGTATATGTAACTGTTAACTTATTTCACTCATTTTATCTTTGTTGTTTATTATCAATGTAATTAAGGCTACAAATTTTCCTCCAATTACTGGAAAGTTTATATCTCTTATTTTAATATTCATTGTTATTCATTTCTAAATAACTTGTAATTCTAATTTTTACTTCCTTACCATAATAATTACTTAGAAGGGTGATTTCTGATGTTTTAAAATTTACTAATTGTATACGTGTGAAATATTTCCAAACATACAGGAGAAAAGAATAAGAAAATCAAACCCAAAATACCCATCACTCAGTTTTATTAGACCTTAATATAATGTCGTATTTGCTGTAGACTTTTTTTTTTTTCTGAAACGGATTCTCACTCTCTCTCGCAGGCTGGAGTGCAGTGGGGCAATCTCAGCTCACTGCAACCTCCGCCTCCTGGGTTCAAGCGATTCTCCTGTCTCAGCCTCCCGAGTAGCTGGGACTACAGGTGCACGCCACCAGTCCTGGCTAATTTTTTGTATTTTCAGTAGAGATGGGATCTCACCGTGTTAGCCAGGATAGTCTCCATCTCCTGAACTCATGATTCGCCCACCTCGACCTCCCAATGTGCTGGGATTACAGGCATGATCCACCATGCCCCGCCTGCTGCAGACATTTTTTAAAGAAATAAAATATTCAGTGCAGTTGAGAATCCCCTGTGTATGCCTCCTATGGTTGGCAGAATTCTAAGATGGTGCCCCAGATTCCTGCCTCCTGCTGTGCACACCTGTATAATCCCCTCCTGTGAATGTGGGTGGGCCTGACTTCACCAGGTGAGCGCTTTAAAAGGAGGCTCTATAGCTCGGAGACAGAAGTCAGACAGCTGCAAAGCTGCAGCAGATACTCTCCTGCTGGACTGTCAGAGAAAGCAAACCTCTATATTGCGAACTGCCTGCAGAGAGGGTCACAAGGCTAGAACCTGAGGTCAGCCTCTAGGAGCTGAGAATGACACCCAAGTCAATGGCCAGCAAAAAAACAAAAAATTAAAGTATTATAGCTGCAAAAAATTGAACAACCTGAAAGAACTTGGAACAACAACGAAAACCGAACAAACTGAATGAACTTGGAGGAAGACCCTAAGCTTCACATGAAACTCTGACTTCAAGCAGAGGACCCAGCTGACCCTTATCTGGACTTCTGACTCTAGAAAATGTGAGATGATTATGAGTGCTGTTTCAAGCAGCTATGTTTGTGATAGGAGTTTGAGACCTGCCTGGCCAACATGAGGAAACCCCATCTCTACTAAAAATACAAAAATTATACAGGTGTGGTGGCACGCGCCTGTCATCCCAGCTACTCGGGGGGCTGAGGCAGGAGAATCGCTTGAACCGGGGAGGTGGAGGGTGCAGTGACCCGAGATCACGCCCTGCACTCCAGCCTGGGCCAAGACTCCGTCTCAAAAAAAAAAAAAAGAATATATCTTCCTTATTCCATTCCCCTCCTTCTCTCTGCAGACGTAACTAATAACATGCCTTTTTTGTTTGTCATTCCAGGACATGATTTACACTTTTACTGCATGCTTACTATCCATAAAAGTGAGGTAGTATTGTTTGCAGATAGTGCTGTTAACTCTATAAAAGTAGCAGCGTACCATACCTGTCATCCTGCAGCTTGCTTTGGCTGCTGGACGTCATATTTTTAGCTACATACACACCTACAGGGAGGTGTGGCCGTCCTTATTCTGAGAGCTGAAAAGAGCTCCTGAGAGAAGGCTGTTAAAGTCTTTCCACTGTGACTGTAGATTTTTTTCTTTTATTTATTTACATAACTTACATAAAATTAGATTTGACGGTCCCTCCCTTTTTTACATAACCTGAGGCTATGTCATTAGATGCGTAGCCACTGGGCATTTTCTATCTACTCGATAGAGTCAGTGGTCTAACATGAACGCTCCTCCTTCTGCCTTTTGTAAATTCTCACTCATTCCCACTGACTGTGATAATTAACGTTTGTAATTATTTCTGACACATTATTTGATGCCTCTATTTATCATCCATTTTTTTTATTTTTTATTCTCTCATATGAACAATGTTTATTTTTAATGCCCCCAAACAAACAATCTTTTATTGGATACATGGAGTTTTCTTAGTATCATTTTTCCTTCTCCTGGTTATTTGGGAGTTTCGTAGAGACCTTCTCTTTTTCCCCAGGGGATACCCTTACACTTTTAACACACTAATCTCTGGTGGCATCAATTATGTGACCTAAACTCCATGTCTGTTTTGTCCTGCCATTATCTGCCTTTTCCAGAATCTCTGCCCAAGGTCAGCTACACGGAGGAACGCAGGACTGGGAGGGGCGGGGAGCGTGAGAACTTCGCCATCCCCTGTGGAGTTAGTCCGAGTTCTCCCTGGGCTGAGAAGTGGCCCCACCCGCTCCGGAACTCACTGCCTCAGAAACCAGCTCTGAGAGATGAGCGGTGCTATCCGTGGTCCCGGGCACCCCCTGAACTCAGCCCCCACCTGCCCTACCCACCTTGAACCTTGCCCTAACCCTACTTCCTCCCCGTACACACTGACCAAGCCCTGCTCTCAGACCCCTGGCTGGGTGTAGATGTGTCTGTGTGAACTCACGCTCTCACACAACGGCACACGCGAGCACGCACCGACTCACACCCTCTCACACAAGGGCACAGGCTCACACACACCGACACACACACACACAAGGGCACACGCTCACATGCTCACACACACCAACTCACACACAAGGGCACAGGCTCGCACACACCGACTCACACTCACACAAGGGCTCACGCTCGCACATACTGACACACACGCTCACACAAGGGCACACGCTCACACACACACCAACTCACACACAAGGGCTCAGGCTCGCACACACCAACACACACAAGGGCTCACGCTCACACACACTGACACACACACTCACACAAGGGCACACGCTCACACGCTCGCACACACCAACTCACACACAAGGGCACAGGCTCGCACACACCGACTCACACGCTCTCACACAAGGGCACACACTCGCACATACTGACACACACGCTCACACAAGGGCACACGCTCATACTTGCACACACTGACACACACAAGGGCACACACTCAGACTCTCGCACACACCGACACACAAGGGCACACGCTCACACTCGCACACACTGACTCACGCTCTCACACAAGGGCGCACGCTTACACACTTACACACCAACTCACGCTCACACACATGTGCTCGCACACACAAAGACACGCTCACAAGGGCACAAGCTCACACGCTCGCACACACTGACACACACTCGCACACACTGACACAAGGGCACATGCTCACACACTTACACACCAACACACTCGCTCACACACGGACACGCTCACACACACAAGGGCACACACACATGCTCTCACAAGGGCACAAGCTCACACGCTCGCACAAACTGACACACACTCGCACACACGGACACACGCTCACACGCTTGCACACACTGACGCACACGTTCTCACACACCAAGACACACGCACACACACAGATGCTGCGGCAAGCATTTGACCAGACAGTGTGGCTGCTTCTGAAAACAAGGTGGAGCAGTCCCCCCTCTAGAGCCTCCCACACTCCCAACACCATGACCCCTGACACGGTTTGGCAGCGCCCCACCCAAATGTCATCTTGAATTGTAGCTCCCGTAATTCCCATGTGTTGTGGGAGGGACCCGGCGAGAGATCACTGAATTGCGGGGCGGTTCCCCCAGACTGTTCTTGCGGTAGTAAATAAGTCTCATGAGATCTGATGGTTTTATACTTGGGAGTTCCTCTGCACAAGCCCTTTTTGCCTGCCTTCTGCCGTAACTGTGAGGCCTCTCCAGCCACTTGGAACTATGAGTCCATTAAACCTCTTTTTCTTTATCAATTACCCAGTCTCCAGTATGTTCTTATCATCAGTGTGAAACAGACTAACACAGCCCCCTTGCTAAGCTGTCTGGCAACAGACTGCTGACCCCATAGACCAAACTGAGTCCTGGGCTTTGCAGGTTTTCCTTTCTGTGCCCAGACCGGGAGCACCAAGGGTAGGACGTAGGTCTCCTCTTCCTCCATCTCCCGGAACATGAGCTCCCTCACACCCTCATTCTCCATGCCTCGCTTTCCCCTCTGTGGCAGCGGTAAAGGTGCATCACTTGGATCCCCCTCTAGAAAGAGCTTGCCACTTGGCTGGGCGTGGTGGCTCATGCCTGTAATCTCAGCACTTTGGGAGGCCGAGACAGGTGGATCACTTGAAGTCAGGAGTTCGAGACCAGCCTGACCAACATGGAGAAACCCCATCTCTACTAAAAATACAAAATGAGCCGGGTGTGGTGGTGCATGCCTGTAATCCCAGCTACTCGGGAGGCTGAGGCAATAGAATCACTTGGACCTGGGAGGCAGAGGTTGCGGTGAGCTGAGATCATGCCATTGCACTCCAGCCTCGGCAACAAGAGTGAAACTCCATCTAAAAGAGGAAGGGAGGGAGGAAGGGAGGGAGGGAGGGAGGGAGGAAAGAAGGAAGGAAGGAAGGAAGGAAGGAAGGAAGGAAGGAAGGAAGGAAGGAAGGAAGGAAGGAAAAGGAAAAGAAAAAGAAAAAGAAAGAGCTTGCCACTCAACTGTGAGGAGGGCAGTGAGCTGGAGCCTCCAGCCACGTTGCCTTCAGGCACCGGTCATTCGGTCGATGGCTGAGCTTGTCACTGCTCTTCCCAGACAGCCCCAGACGTGGAACGAGCACAGTGGGTTTACTAAGGCTTCCACGTGCAGCCTTTGCCCTGAAACTCACTGTCAAATTGGCGGAGACTTTTTCAGATCTGCATTGACATCTGAGCATCTCTCTGCCCAGTCCCACTCTCTCCTCTTTTGTCTCTCCCAGGCCCCTGCCACCCAGTAAGCATTCACACCCCTAACTCCACCTCAGCACTTGCTCCCTGGAGGACTGAGCTGACACATATGTAGTTAGCACCCCCCTCCCGTGCCACACACAGAGCTCTCAGTGCCAGCCTCCGGGACAAGGCATGGCCGTTTCAGAGCTTGTCCCTGGCTTCATTTCCAAATCCGTGAAGTCAGGACAATTCTTCCTCCAGCAGCTGCTCTCCTGTAAACTTGGTTTTCTTCCTAGATGCAGTTGTGGCACCACCACAATCCCCACAATCCCACACCCAAGCAGTGCCAGGCTTCCTGCAGGCGACAGCCCGCGTCTAAGTCCCAGGCACACCCCTAGCCCCCAGACGAGTGTAGGTGGTGAGACGTGAGGGATGAATGAACGACATTCACTGCATACTGTTACAGAAGGGATGAAGGGGACATTTCTTCTTCAAATGCCTGCCCGGGCCTCTCCTGCCCTCCATCAAACCGCAGCTTGAGTTAAGGTGCATCTCCTCACAGGAGAGCTGGCCCCAGAGGAAGGCACAGCCTGGGGAAGCGGGGAGGCTTCACGTTGCCGGAGCTGCCAGACCCATTGTGATGTTTTCTTGGATAAAGACCAAAAGTGTAGGTCCCTTCAACTCAGAAGCCCCGAGAAAGCACACACTGCCTGCATCCAGACAGCAACGTGGGTGGCTCTGGCAGGGGAATCCCGGAGCAGTGACTCCCCCAGCCAGGCGGTTTCCCCACCATGTCCTGGCCCGGCCTCCCCCATACAGGTCAAGGCCACTCTGTGGCCCCAGCCCCCTTTCCACTCCACCACAGAACCTCACCACCATGGAACCCTGAGCTGGGAGCCTTGAAGGCAGTGAGTGCACGATTCTGCGAGGGGGCTCGAGGACGGGAGGAGGCGAGGGCGGCACACGCCGCAGGGATGAGACAGGCAGGAAGCCAGGCAGGCTCAGAATGAGTAACTGCAGATTCTCTTTACGCCACGCCGGTTGTCACAGGGGATGACAAGTGACTCTACTTCTCCCTCTTTCCCGCCACCTCCCGCTTCCCTGGCACCCATATTCTGACATCCAGAAGGGATATGACAGCTCGCAGCTAGGCACTAGGGGCAGGTGTTAGGGATCCTGGAGCAGAGCGTTCAGAACAGACCACCCCAGGGAGGAACCCGTGCAAGAAGAGCATGGGGGAACAGAGAGGAGGAGGTGACTGTGGCCCTCCCCCTTAAGCCTGGACTGGGAAGGCAAGGCAGAATCCGGAAGGGCTCAGGCTTTGGACAGGGTGGGGAGATGGGGTGCACAGGCTTCCCATTCCCTCAGGTAGTCCGTCGGCCCCACCTCTGCTTCTGACATCCCTCTTCCTCCAAGAAGCCCTCCCAGACCACCTGGGTGCACAAAAGGATGGCTCCCTCAGCAGATTCCACGGGACTCCCCAAGAGTGGGCCACGGTTGACCCCCTTCCCTCCAGTGCCTCAGAACACAGGATAGGACATTTGGGAGCAATTAGTTGAAACATGGTCACATTTAACGTTGGTTGAATTTTTTAGGCTTTTGTTTGGTTTTGCTATTTTCTCTCCACTCTTTTCACTTCTGAATATGCTTTGTGCCCTTTGATAGGTAAGGAAGGGTGGATCCTCCAGGGGAACAATTCTGAAAGAACAAACAAGTGATTTTTATTGCAAAGAATCTGCAAGGAAACAATTATTTCTGATTCACCTACTCCCTTCTGGGCAGCGGGGCCTGCAAAGGCATCAGGAGGCCTTCCCAGCCACTCACTGCCTCCAGCCTGGCCATCCACCCCTCCAACAGAGGAGACACAGTGTGGGCCCCTCCAGAGCCAGGAGAAGGCAGCCTATTCCCAGTGGCAGCCAGTCCTCTCCCTCCCTCCTCACCCTGCCCACCAGCCACCCATTGAGGGGTCACATGGCAAAGTGAGGTCTGCCTCTCCAATCCTCACCCCATCATGCACCCTCAAGTGTCCAAGAACCTTGTCCTCCAGGAGAGCAGGAGAACTTCAACAACCCTGGGCAGATATGACATTAATGGTGGGGTTTCAGCACCCTGCAGTTAGCTAGCTGCTGTGTGTGTATGTGTGTGTGTTGAGGAGTGGGTGCTGAGGATTCATGGGAGCCAAAACCCACAGATTTGCTCTTCACATCTAGGGTTTCTAGGACACCATAGGACACCACGCCAGCAGAAGTAACTCCCCAGAAAAAAGACACAATTCCACTGTCCGGCCAGGGAACTGAGGCCTCAGGCGGGATACACAGGGTCATAAGGAGAGATAAAGACCACTGGTTTCTGAGCTAGCAGCAGCTGTCAGGGGTGTGGACAGCTGAGGATCTGGCTGAGGACCATTCAAACATTGCCACCACTGAGACACTGAGTACAAACTCAAGAAAGGTGAGGACAGAGGCACCCCTACAGTTCCCAGACCTAAGGAAGGACGGGGACAGAGGCACCCCCACAGTTCCTAGACCTAAGGAAGGGCCTTGTCCAGGCTCACCGATTATATCGGGAAGGAGGTAGAAACTGCAGGGAGTACCGTAGTTCCCAATTTCCCCTCTGGCAAGGGGATGCCCCCATCCACCTCTGTGCACACAGTGCACAGCACAGGGTCTGGCACACAGAAAGCGATTAATAAATGTGCATGGAGGAAAGGAGGGAGGCATGGAGGGACAGAGGAGAGGGAGGGAAGGGGAAAAGAGCACGTGTTGGGGACGGAATGATGGAAGAAAGGGGAGGAATAAGAGAGCAGAGGAAAGTGTAGTCCCGCCAGAAGAGGGCCCGGGCGCCCATCCTCTCCCGGCTTTCCCCCACTCCCCTCAAGCCCACCGCAGCGCAGCGGCCCGACGTTCCCTCGCTGTAGGGAGGGAAGCCCTGGTGGGTCCTCAAGGAGCGCCCGCGCGTCTGCTGTTCAGCCAGAACCCGGTGCTTGCCCCGCTTCAGGCAGCCGCACCTGCTGCTCGGGCGCGGGGACCCACTGCCCTCCCCGCCTCTCCACGGAACGCCGCCCCTCCTCCCGACGCCCTGCTCCGCCACCGCCATGTCCAGCCTCGGCCGTGCAGGCTCGAGCCCGCAGAAAGACGGCCAGCAGCCACCTGCGCTCGGTCCACAAGAAGACGCGCCCCTAGGGCGCAGAGCTGGGACCCCGCTCCCCCATTCCAGGGACAAATGAAAGAGGAGAGGGGCTGTCCCCGGGGAAGCTCAGCGCCAGAGGCAGCGGCCCGGGTCCCGGCCCCTCTCGGACCCCAGCGTCCCCAGCTGTGAAACAGGGAATGCGGGAGGAGGTCGCGGTCTGTGGTTCCTTCTGGGTCCGCTGCGGAGCTGGCCGCGGGCTGGAGCAGGCCTGGCCCCACGCGAGGGCGCTGGAACCTCAGCCCAGCCTCCCCGGGGAGGTGCCCGCCCAGCCCCGCAGGTGCGGACACGCCTCCTCCCTGGAGCAGGTGCCCCGGGGCTCAAGGGCCGGGGCGCCCCGCAGGTGCCGCGCGCCCGCCGGGTCAGCGGGAGCGGGGAGCCGAGGACCCGGGGTCGAGCCTCCGTCGCGCCCTGGCGTCCCTCGCCGGCCGCCTCCGCGCCCCGGAGCAGTCGGGGCTGCTGGAAACGGACCGCACCGCCCGACCTCGGTCAGCCCCGGCCACGTGCTCGCCCCGGGCGCACCGGGAAAGCAGCGGCGCTTCCGTCTCGCGGTCGGGCCGCGCGCACGGGCCCCGCGAGGCGCACAGGTGGGACAGGGGAGGCTGGCGGCGGCCCCGCGGGGCGCGGCTCCGGGTGGGCGCGCGGGGGCGGAGACACAGGCGGGCCGAGGGGGAAGGGCGGGCGCGGCGGGGCCGGGGCTCCGGGTGCTCCGCCCGCGCTGCGAGGTCGGCACGGGGCGCGCGGAGCTTCCTCGCTCGCAGGTCCCCGGCCCCGCCCACACCTGCGCGGCGGCCCCGCCTCCAGCCGCCCATTGGCTACGCCCGCCGCCCGTCAGACGAGCCCCCGGGGCCCGCCCCCGGCCCGAGCGGCGCCTCTTAGTGCCCGGCCCGCGCGGAGCCTCTCACTCCCCCGGCGCCCGCCGCCGCCCGCCGCCGCCCGCCGCCGCCCGCCGCGGGCTCGGGCCGACCATGCGCCCGCCACGTCCGCTGCCGGCCCGCTGGCTGTGCGTGCTGGCAGGTGCCCTCGCCTGCGCCCTCGGCCCGGCGGTGAGTGTGCGCCCCGCCGCCCAGATCCCAGAGCCCGGGGGCTGAGTGTGGGCGCTGAGCGTGGGGGCTGAGGGTGCGGGGCTGAGGGTGGGGGGCTGAGGGTGCGGGGCTGAGGGTGAGGGGCTGAGGGTGGGCGCTGAGGGTGGGCGGCTGAGGGTGGGGGACTGAGGGTGGGGGGCTGAGGGTGGGGAGCTG
>CAUYLG010000071.1:0-20376 GCA_963573385.1 Cacajao melanocephalus | reverse complement strand
AGCAACAGAGTGAGGCCGTCTCTTAAAAAAAGAAAAAAAAGAAAAAAGGCCGGTGTGGTGGCTGTAATCCCAGCACTTTGAGAGGCTGAGGTGGGTGGATCACCTGAGGTCAGGAGTTCAAGACCAGCCTGGCCAACATGGTGAAACCGTGTCTCTACTAAAATTATAAAAATAGCTGGGCGTGGTGGTACGTGCTTGTAATCCCAGCTACTCGGGAGGCTGAGGCAGGAGAATCACTTGAACCCGGGAGGTGGAGGTTGCAATGAGCCGAGATCGTGCCATTGTACTCCAGCCTGGGTGACAAGAGTAAAACTCCATCTCAAAATTAAAAAAAAAACATTATAGCTGCTCATTCAACAATAGTCTGGAAGGTGGCAAGAGCAGCCACAGGAACACCAGTCAGGAGAGACAACATAGCGGCTCTCAGGCCGACAGGTAGGTGGGAACCTAGAATAGGTCATGGTGGAGGAGGTGGAGAGAAACATTTAGGAGGTAAAATCAACGATATTTGGTAATTACTGGATAAAGAGTGTGAGAGGGCAGAAAATAGCATCATTCTACAAGACAGAAAACAGGGTCAGGCTGAGCTCAGGGGAAGACAATCATGAGTTTAGTGGTAGCTACGTCCTTTGAGGTTTAGATACACGTTCAGTGGACAGGCAATTCAGAGGAACACCAGGGCAGAGATATAAATTTAAGACTCATCAGCAAAAAAAAAAAGGACTCCATCAGCACATGGTCTATCTGGTAACTGTGGTTAGCACAGCAAGAACTTGTTCAAAACACTTTGAGTGTGTGGGGAATGGAGGTTGGGGCTGGACACTTTTTTTTTTTTTTTGAGATAGGGTCTCACTCTGTTGCCCAGGCCAGAGTGCAGTTGCAATCATGGCTTACTGCAGCCTCAACTTCCTGGGCTCAGTCTCCCAAAGTGTTGGCATTTCAGATGTGAGCCACTGCACCCAGCCTAAGAACTCATTTCTAATATTCATTCCCACTTCATGAAGATCCAAAATAGACTGCCAATCTAGCTTAGGGGTATTGAGTGGAGAGATAATATACTCTGTATGATAAGTCAAATGTAGTCTTACAAATGAATCAAGGGATCTACAGAAGAGAGATACCTAGTGTCTCTCTCAGAACATGAAAGTCTGCTAAGGGTTTCGGCTCAATATTTGTATAAGTGTTTTGTTCCCAGAGAATTTCAATCCTGCCTTTTACTTTAGAGAGCACATTCCTATGTTCTCTCCTGAATTCTCCCATCTGTGAAGTTGCTAGGAGGGTAGGAGGCACATGTGTCTTCATTGTAACAGTGGGATGATGATCCCAGTACAATGATGAGCTAAGCCCAGCCTTGGTATGTAGTATTCAACAAATGAAAACTGTTATTATTGCCTGTTCTACACCTGAGAAAACTGAGGTCCAGAGAGATGAAGTGACTTGCCTAACGTTACCAGTTAGTTGCAAAGCCAGAGCAAGAACCAGGCCTTCGGAGTCTCACTGTTACCATCATGCTATGCAGCACAAAGGAGGTATTTTTTTTTTTTTTTAGACGGAGTCTCATTCTGTCACTCAGGCTGGAGTGCAATGGCATGATCTTGGCTCACTGCAAATTCCACCTCCCTGATTCAAGCAATTCTCCTGCCTCAACCTCCCAAGTAGCCGAGATTACATGCCTGGCTAATTTTTTTTTTTGTATTTTCAGTAGAGACAAGGTTTCACCAGATTGGTCAGGCTGGTCTCAAACTCCTGACCTCAGTGATCCACCTGCCTCCACCTCCCAAAGTGTGAGCCACCGTGCCTGGACTGTGGCTGATTTTTTAATCATGGAAGTAGTATATATTCTTGTGGAAGAGCTGAGTTTAGTGTCACATGGGGAGTGTAGCAGAGGTTTTCAGACCTCTCTAGCTGCTCCAAGGTGAACCAGTGACAACAGTGGGGTGGTAGGTCTGGCTGCAGGCAAAGCAAGATGGTAATCTAAGTATATGCACACTGATCAGTAAACAGCAGGGAGGCGGATGTGGGCATGGGTGTGGCTGGTAATCAGCTGGCAGGACTGCAGGGTTCAAGAACAGGACCAGTGGAAAGATACAAGTCCACTAGGATGGGTAGTCCCTGCTATCTAGCCTGAGGGGTCAGAGTCCAGTAGTCTTGACAAAGCTAAAGAGCCAGCCTGGCTGGACCAGAGAGAGTATAGACCTAGAACATAGCAGCCACAGCTGTGAGGAAACTGGGGGGAGGGTGCTACACACAGATTTGGGGTATGGCAGCTCTTCCCCATCTACTGATGTCCAAATCATTCAAATTTACTCTCTCCTTCCAAAACCAACCACTCACTGAACGCGGTGGCTCATGACTGTAATCCCAGCCCTTTGGGAGGCCAAAGCAGGCAGATTGCTTTGCTTGAGCCCAGGAGTTTGAGACCAGCCTGGGAAACAAAGTGAGACACAGTCTCTACAAAAAAAATACAAAAATTAGCTGTGTGTGGTGGCATGCGTCTGTAGTCCCAGCTACCCGGGAGGCTGAGCTGGGAAGACTGCTTGAGCCCAGGAGACTGGGGCTGCAGGTGATCTGTGATTGTGTCGTCACTCTCCAGCCTGGGTGATAGAGCGGGACCCTCTCTCAAAACCCCCCCAAAACAAAATGAACCCCCAAACCAAAACCAAGCATTCCACTGCCCTGCCTCGCGGAGTGAGGAAGGCTTCCAGGAAACTTAAGGAGAGAATGCCCAGGGTGAGAGGCAAATCTAGTGACAGGTTAGAGAACTGGAGCATCAGACCCCCCTGAGCTTGAAATCCATCTATAGGTATTTACTAAGAAGCTGTTCAATTCAGGGCTGTGGGAGTCAATAAAATATTCCCTAGGCCAACTCCATCTTAGCAGAGCAGCCGAAGTATTAAAGGAAACCCACAGGTCTCACCTCTACTCTGTCTAACTCTTGGTGCTTGGGGGAGCAGAGATGAAGGCTGGGAGATGCTGTTTTATAGCAACTTTAATGTGGGACTCTTAATTGAATGTGCCTTGAGGGTATTTAGCTTGCCTTAAACAGTATCATTATCCTGTCATCTTAGTGCTGGGAACAAAGGTCATTTCAGTGAATTTCTTCATCATATGGCTGAAGACCACCAAGGTTTAGAAAGGTAGTGACTCCCAGTTGTGATTTCCAAGCCAAGAGTAAAAAGGTAAAACTGTGCTATCTAATCTTCTGGATCACTCACAGGATGAGAGAAGCTGGTACAAGTTGTTTATCCAAATATTTTTTCTACTCAAATAGCTAGGCAACATTTAGTTTGGAATTTGTCCTTTGGCCTTCCTAGTGTCTTCTCTTAGATTCCTTCCCCCAACCTCAGTTGTACCTTCTGCTGCTACCCTCCCACTCTCTAAGCAAAACCTGCTCCTACAAAATAATCGGACACATTCACAGAATATAAAAAACTGATGAGGTTTAACAAGTTGCTTTTTTTTTTTTTTTTTTTTTTTTTTGGCAGAGTCTCACTGTTTGCCCAGGCTGGAGTACAGTGGTGTGATCTTGGGAGGCAGAGGTTGCAGTGAGCTGAGATTGTGCACCACTGTACTCCAGCCCGGGCAATAGAGTGACTCTGTCTGAATAAAAGAAAGAAAGAGGAAAGAAAAAGAA
Organism: Cacajao melanocephalus; assembly: GCA_963573385.1. Lineage (NCBI taxonomy): Eukaryota > Metazoa > Chordata > Mammalia > Primates > Pitheciidae > Cacajao > Cacajao melanocephalus. The sequence goes on along the minus strand of CAUYLG010000071.1, from coordinate 16,742 downwards.
AAGCAGAAAGAAAGAAAGAAACGTTCCACATTTAATAGAGAGGAAAACGAAGGCTTAGAAAGAGTCCTAATTCTTATTTGGGCGAATGTGAACTTGACCCTAGTAGAAAAAAACTCAATCTACCACAGTGCTATCCTTTTCATTGTTAAAAATTCAGAGATCAGGCTGGGCCTGGTGGCTCATGCCTGTAATCCCAGTACTTTGGGAGGCCAAAGCGGGTGGATCACTTGAGGGCAGTAGTTCAAGACCAGCCTGGCCAACATGGTAAAACCCCATCTCTACCAAAAATAAAAAACTAGCCAGGCATGGTGGCACGTGCCTGTAATCCCAGCTACTTGGTTCCAGGCTGAGACAGGAGAATCTCTTGAAACTGGGAGGTGGAGGTTGCAGTGAGCCGAGCTTGTGCCACTTCACTCCAGCCTGGGCAACAGAGCAAGACATGGTCTCAAAAAAAAAAAAAAAAAAATTCAGGATCAAACCTCTGGAATACCAAAATACCATAGTTGCCTCCTCTGCATCCCTTTCCTGGCTCTCCTGCATTGTTTTTACTCTCCATTTATTTGATTATATGCCACATCTATATGACTCATCAGAGCAAACGGGGCCTGGGAGTGAGGGAGAAGGATATGTGACCTTTGCCCTCTGGGCCCTCTCCTCTTCTAGGAACACCTGTCCATTGAAGATTTCACTCAGGCTTTCGGGATGACTCCAACTGCCTTCTCTGCTCTGCCTCGATGGAAGCAACAAAACCTCAAGAAAGAAAAAGGACTATTTTGAGAAGAGTGGCTGTGGTTGTGAAGCAGCACCCTACCATAATTGTGGGGTTTTATCACTGGTATTAGTCCTACACCAATTGAAGTGAAATTTTACAGTTGGGCCTACAAGCACAAACTTCTGTGGGCAAATGCCACTTTTGTTTAGTCATCTACCTATTCCTTCAGAAAGGTGATATCCCAAAAGGAGCCTATGGTCCTCATTTCAACTTCTAGGAAGGTCACTAGATTGTTTCTATCCTGAGGTGTTGCATCATTTTTAATACTCCTGTTCTAGAGCTTTCTCTTCTAAGAGCAGGGAAACACTCCATGGAACATTAGAGTTCTGAGACACTACCTAGCTTGTCCTCTATCATGACTCATTTTTATCTATGGAAGGTAGGCTGAAGCATTTTGCAGGTTTACAACATCCCCAGAGTAACGGCTTTTCCTTTTCACATATACTTTCCTTACTGCCTTATTCAGTGGGTAAGTTAGAGGGCTGAAGGAGAGTTGAATGGGCCACAAGATTGCCCTCTTAGGAGGTTTCACAAATGCCAGGCAGTACCCAGTGAGAGCAGCACATCCACTGGGGCTAAGCTTGAGACCTAAAGGCAAGTATGAAATGCAAATGCTATTTCACTCCTTCTCCCAACCCTTAATAATAAGGCAAAGGAAAAGCCTAGTGAAGGTAAATGCTAGGTTTACAAACTTACCCAGAAGCCTCTGCAAAGTTTCACAGACTCCTCAGGTGAAAATAACAGGAATCAATGGTGACTATGGCCGAACACTGGTTTGCCATTCTGTTACCTTTAAGAACTAACAGTGCTGCAAGGAAGTCCAAGTCAGAAAGCCAACAGAAGGCGATTTCCACAACTTTGAACGGGTTGTTATAAGCATCAGCAAGAATGTGTCCTTTTCAGAAGTAACAGTCCAATCAACAGAAGGTTAATAAAGGCTTTAATTTCGTACACACAAAAAAACTCTACACATAATTTAAAACGGAAACAAAAACAAGGAAAAACCGTAAAGGATACAGAGGAACAGTTCTGCTAAAACACAGATAAAAGTGCCGCTCCATACAAAACATAATCAGAATCAAAAGTCACTCTGAACATAAAGAAAAAAATCACCTCACAAATAATGTGGCCACAGCTGCCAGAAAACCTGGTAGTGGCTCAATTAGGCAAAATGTAGGAATCTCATTGTTTTTTCTCTCTTTAAGTATAAAGAAACAACATTGACAATAGGCCAGAGAAGTTAAGGAGGGAAACCTGGGGACAAGAGGTGTGCACACCCACATGTGGTCTCACTCTTCACACAGGCCCACTATTTTTGAAACAGACCAGTTTAATTGACTGCTCTTCTTTGTTCTGGCATCTGACCAGACAAACCTGGATCCTGGTCCAGACCCTCAGCCACTCTATTCTTACACCAATAGACGTATCTATACTTTGAACCTCTGTACTTTTAGAAAAGTCCAATGTTACAAAATCAAATGCTTACATTCAGATTGACACACTTTTTAATAAAAACTCCATATACCTCAGACATATAGCACACATGGAAACAACTTACTAATTGTATATAAGTATGATACAATGAATGAGACTGCCTCAAGTCTAGTAATCAAAGCATGCCATAAGGTGAATGATTGTGGTGAAACACAGCAAAATAATTGTCACAAAACTCTCAAGGCCTAACAAACTAGAGTTTTCCAATAAAATAAAATTTTTCAGATGTTAGTAAGACATATCAGTAGAGACAAAATTAGAATTTTGAAGTAATGCAATAGAAAGTAATGCAAATAAAGAGGGCAGAAGTCTATTCTTTATGTGCCTTGCATCTGGTGTTGGGTTGTTGATTTTCCCAAATCTCCTACATACACAAAAATCCACATGTACTTGGAGATCCAGCTCTGTTTCCCCTGTTTAAAACAGAAGACCACCTGGGAGGGGAGGTCAACTAAATTAAAAAGGTCCCCCCGCACCCCCAAAATGGGAGCGTATCCACTGCAGTCATTTCAGAAGGCAAAGAAGGATAATATTTTTATTTGCTTTAATATAACCTCTTTTTAGTAGATCACAAGTGAGTTTACAAACTACCTTTTTTTCTCTTTAATTTAGGTGTTTGCAGATAATTTTCATTATACAACTATATCCGTAGCTGTACACGTGTACAGTTAAATAACAGTAACTATACACGATATGGAAAAATAAGTAAATTCATGGATTTTGCTGAGGTTTTAAATTTTAAAGGCTCTGTTTCAGAAATTTACACTTGATCAAGGAGAAAACAAATGTGTAGTCTAACATTTGCTTTCTGGAGTTTACTGACTGATCTGTAAGTACCACTGCATTATGTCTTAAAATGTAAACACATTTATATTTGTTGCATTTGTTATTGAGCCTTTTAAGTTAGGCCCAGAATGAACAGACCACAGCAAGTAAACAAAACTTTTGGAATCAAAGTATTAATAGAAGATCAGTTCATGGATTTGCTTATTATATCCTGCTGAGACAAAACTCATGAGTGTGCACACACATATGATATATCCCTATGAAACAGTCTATCTTCTCATAGGCCTAAATTATATTCATGGCTATTAAAGAAATTAACAGCATCCAGCCACGTGCAACCTTCCAACCTTCAGTAATATTAGGGAATTAAAATCAACAAATATGAAATTCAGTTTATTTTTCCTTTAAAATTCCAACAAAGATCAAAAGATTGTATTTAGAACTAATTGCTATCAAGTTCCAATTCAATGTCATTTAAAGTAATATAACCACACATTTGGTATTTTCAATAGGAAGGTTAATTAGGTATTGTGCAAACTGCCTGCAACGGAAGCACTCAGTCCTTATCTAACTTGTCCCTTCCTGGCCCCAACATGCTAACTGCCCCATCCCCCAATTATGGGCAAACTGATCACACTGTGCAAAAAAATAATATATTATCTATTTATAATTTTAAAATATATACAGACAGCTCAAAAAAACAACAAACCCCATCAACACAGTCCAGCTGAAATCTCCACTGGTAGTCAAAGAAGTAAATTAAAGGAGTAAAAAAAGGAGAAGGGCCACAAGAATGGACACACATCAAGTAAAATTTGAGTCCCGAACATGCAAGTACATGAGCAGTGAGATAACTCACATACTCCAATAACCTATTTTCAACATCTCCTGCCCAAGACTCGAAGATCAATCAGGTTTCTGAGGTAAGTGTATTTCTAAACCATAACCACATGAAAGCTGTGAAAGCAATTCAAATGAGGCTGCTTCATGAGGCAGTCTAGACTTACAGCATATTTCTATTTTTCTCCATGTTTTAATGCAGCCCTTACTTTAAATCTTTCCAAATAACTTTTAACAGTGCCTCTCAAATGCAGACAGGTAAGAGAATTAGTAACTAGCCAAATAATTTTATCATCACTTCACTCATTTATGAGAAAACCAGTTATTTTCAAGCAAAACCAAACCAAACCAAAGGAGGCTCCTGGTAGAAATGAAACAATTTTAAAGCTAGTTTTAAAACAAATATTTTCCTCTGCTCTAAATACCTCTGGCATTTTCTACCACTTTTTTGGAACATTCATCACAATAATGTATATAGGTAGATGGTAGGAGGCAAAGCATTTATCAGTAGTTAAGCAAAATTGCTGAGGCCATTTATGATTCAAAGAATAAAAATTTAGAATAGGTTACTGTGTGAGAATATATCCAAGTTTCAGTAGGGCTGGAGCTCTCTTAAGACAATCTTTCAGAATAGATGTTGCACTTTCTGTGATGGTGTTTTGTTTTGTTTTGTTTTGAGATGGAGTCTCACCCTGTCACCCAGGGTAGAGTGCAGTGGTGCGATATTGGTTCACTGCAACTTCTTCCTCCTGGGTTCAAGCAATTCTCTCATATGATGGTGGGTTTTTAAATGCTTTTTTCCTTCTGAAAACCTGATGTGGTTTTGTCCCTAACCTTGGGAACTAAAGAATAATCCCCTTGTTTATAACAAAAGAAAAAACATGAAAGAAAACAATGAAGGTTTCATTTTGCTATACTTAAACTCTGTGTGATCTTAATGATATCTGGACTTACAAAATTATTTTATGGACAGAATTCCATCCTTAAAATAATTCTTCATATAGTTTCATAAGCTGCTTAACCAAGCTGGTTATGTCAGCTGAGTGACCAGCATAGTACTTAATGTTGCCGCTCTATTTTGCCTCAACTTAGAGCACCTAAAAAGTAGATATTAAATAAATTATGCACCTTTTGTTATTTGTTAGTTCTTGGGATTACCTAAGCCAATCACATTTTAATTGTGACCCTATATTAAGGGCAAAGCCAGACAGTAAATGGTTAAATGATCAAGGTTTTCCTATAGCTCAAGTACTTAATTTCACACTTGCAATAGGACTTTTAGCTTTAGTGGTCCAGAATGTTAGTTTACTAGAAGAACACTCTTCTTATCCTCCCTATGTCTGAGAGACAGAGATGCTAGCATTCTTCCTTATCCCTAAGTATTCCAGCTGGGAAGTCCCAATTGGAGAAATATTATCTTTCTACCTGTTTAAAGTTTTGGTTGCAATCAATTAGGGTAATGCTGCTCAATGGAAGAATGACAAAAAATAAATAAGAGTCTATCTTCACCACCATAATAATGATGATATATGAACATACTGTGTGAAGGAATTTCCTTAGAGAAAACACAAAGTATACAAGGAACATCAAATGTGGGACTATAACACATTCCAAAGCACCAACAATCCATTTCTTGGGACTGCATGTAAACAGCAAAGACATCACAAATTCATGAAATTCGCAAACAACAATGACACCAATAAAAAACAGCTCCTCAAGTCAGGTGACAGCCATGCCCCTCTCTTGCAAAGAGAACAAACTGTCATTAGTGTAACATGAAGAGCTGGCTTTCCAGTGAACTTTACTAATAAGGAAACACACACAAAAGGTTACAGCCTTGAGTGAAACTACTCAAGGAACATAAAAGCTAAAAGCCAACTGATAAGCATATCTTTACACATATCTCAGGTGAATGGACTCTTTGACACCTTCATTTCTTCTCCAAACTGCTGTGCGATTAATTTTGAACAGGCATATTCTGGTGGCTCATCCTAACTCTTTAAGGCTCCATTCATCCCGTGTGTGTGTGTGTGCGCGCGCGTGTGTGTACACACATACACAGATATATATATATATTTACAACATGTGTTCCTAAGACAAAGGGAAGTGCCACTCTTATAGGAGAAAAAGGATAATCAGCTACAGATGTGAGACCAAAGTTTCCATAAAATACCATGGAGCATTCTTCGTAACTCCAATTTTTGTCTTTTGGTTTGGCCCTGAGCTGTTTGTTGCTCCCGCATCAAGTAGAATTCCAAATTCTCCTTCAGCAGAGAAAAGGTGAGGTGGGCAGCAGTAAGAAAAAATATGCAGTGCACACTGCCAACCCAGAAGTTTGTTCCTCACAAGGCCTGACGGGTAGTCTTCCCCACTTCCATGCTAAGTGATTGAGAGTTCTTTTCTGTTTCCAGCAGCTCATCAAAGATCTCCCTTAAAACAAAATAAGCAAAAAATAAAAGAGGAAATTTAGTAAGCAGAACCAAAGCATAGGCAGGAGAAAAAGTAAAATAAAATTGATACAGATAAAGCCTTTATATTCTACTTCATTCCTGCATTTTATTAAATAAGCAGCTCACTCATTTGATCTTAACCCTTTGAATGCTCATTTTTGAGAACAGAGGGGAACTGACAATAGTTGGCTTTAATGAACATGCTATGTAATTCCCATCCACATAAATCAGATTTTCTAGCTGATAAAACTGGATGACTGAAAAGATTTATGATAGGACATCTTTTGTCATAAAACAGTCTTAACTTCCATACCTAGATACTACTGTGTAATGAGCAATTACAGCTGAGTTATGAAAGAAAATATTCTAGACTTTCAAGGAAATATCAAGAGATGGACCCTAACCAAAGATAACAAAAACCAAAAATTGTCAACCGTCAACTGATGGGAAGATTTTATCCTCAAAGGAAAAAAAAAAAAAAGACTTCAGGTGATTTTTAACTCATTATTTCAAATCTGGCAAAGTTTCTTACTTGTGCATATAAAAGAAGATGTAACCACTCCGATCTCGATCACTCTGCACAGCAGCCTCTTGGATTTTTGATACCTCCAGGTCATTGTAAGTAAACCACGCTTGCTTCTTAATGTCATACACATCACTAATGTAATGACCTGAAACAAATAACATCTTAAAATCGAGGTTTTTAAAAACACACTGAAATTTTTTTTTTTTGAGACCTAGTCTCACTCCGTTGCCCAGGCTGGAGTGCAGTGGCACAATTTGGCTCACTACAACCTCCGCCTCCCAGGTTAAAGTGATTCTCCTGCCTCAGCCTCCCGAGTAGCTGGGATTACAGGCACATGCCACCACGCCCGGCTAATTTTTTTTTGTATTTTTAGTAGAGACGGGGTTTCACAATGTTAGCCAGGATGGTTTTGATCTCTTGACTTTGTGATTCGCCCACCTCAGCCTCCCAAAGTACTAGGATTATAGGCATGAGCCACTGCACCCGGCCAAAAAACATACTGAATTTATCTCAGGTACAGGAAGTTTGAGAAAGAGAAAAAAAGCTACCGTATCCATCTTATCCTCAACACCGTGTCTAAAACCCATTGAGAAAACACATACAGGCCAGGAACAGTGGCTCACTCCTGTAATCCCAGCACTTTGGGGGGCCAAGGCAGGAGGACTGCTTGAGCCCAGGAATTCAAGACCAGCCTGGACAACAAAGCAAGAACCTATCTGTACAAAAAAATTTTAAAGATTAGCCAGGTGTGGTGGCATCCACCTGTAGTCTCAGCTACTCAGCATGCTGAGGTAGGAGGATCTCTTGAGCTCCTGAGCCCAGCAGTTCAATGCTTCAGTGAGCTAACGATGGTGCCACTGCACTCCAGCCTGGTGACAGAGTGAGACCCTGTCTCTTGAAAAACAAAAAAAGAAAAAGAAAAAAATATATGTAAGTACACAGAGAATTAAGGAAGCATATACTACACTGGGACACTGTTTTTGATAAATGTATTGTGCTCAGAGGAATTTAGGTCACTTATGAATAGAGAAAAGTTACAACTGTTAACACAATTCACAATGAGTGTGATCAAAGTAGATTTCAAAGATTTTCTTGAAAAACTTATACTTCAGGGGCTGGGTGCAGTGGCTTACATCTATTATCCCAGCACTTTGGGAGGCCAAGGTAGGTGGATCTCTTGATCCCAGAAGTTGAAGACCAGTCTGGCCAACATGGTGAAACCCTACCTCTACTAAAAAGGCAATAATTAGCTGGGCATGGTGGTGCATGCCTGCAGTTTCAGCTACTTGGGAGGCTGACAGGAGAATCACTTGGACCCAGGAGGTGAAGACTGCAGTGAGCCAAGATTGTGCCACTGCATCCCAGCCTGGGTGACAGAGCGAGACTGGGTCTCAAAAAAAAAAAAAAGAAAGAAAGAAAGAAATATCCTCACGAAGCTAGGCAAAGAGCAATGTAATAAAGAATAAATGTAGACTACTTCATTTATAAAATGCTGAAATCATGATGCTATTCACCTGAAGAAGAAGTGCTACCAATGTGACTGACAACACTGATGAGCCGGTAGGAATGAGGCAGATTCCCTGTCTGGAAAACAGAAGTGGTTATAACTTTTAAGTCTTCATTTGAATAAAAGCAAAACACTGAATATAAATTTATTATCAAAGCTGACATGGCTATGCCTTGGTGTGTGGCATAGTAAGAATCAATTAAAAAATCAGTTCACACCCTTTGACCCAATAATTCCACCCCCAACTAAGAAATTATTCTAAGGAAATAAGTCAAAAGAAGAGTATATGTGTTAAATTATTTACTGTGGCATTATCTAGTGAAAAGTTGGAACTAACAATCTACCCAATAATAGTTGACTAGTTAGTGTATCAATTCAATATAATAATGTTCAGTTATATAAAAAAATTACATGGATCAGCAACATGTTAACTTGTTTTCCAAACCCATATGAATGCACATAGTAACTATATCTCTATTAAAAATAGTTAAGAGTTAGGCATTGGACAATACAATGAAAATATTAAAAGAGCTGCTATGTTGCTGTAGGGATCAGAGTGAACTTTTACATTTTAAATATTATGAAAATGTGATTAAAACATAGTTGTTAAAATAAATAAGGCAAAACTGAAAAGTGATATTCATGCACTGCAGACAGCACTATAAGGTAAAATTTGGGGAAGGAATATGGCTATACGTAAACCAGAAACTTAAAATGTTCTTAAACTTCAATGTAGTAATTTACTTCTGGAGAATCTAAAAAAAGAAACTCTAAACTATGGAAAATGCATGAGCCAAGAGCACACGCCACTGTATTCCAGCTTGGGAGACAGAGACAGACCTTGACTGAAAAAAAAAAAAAAGAGAGAACTCTGTGTTTGGCCAGGCACAGTGCCTCATGCCTGTAATCCCAACACTTTGGGAGGCAGAGATGGGCAGATCCCTAGAGGCCAGGAATTTGAGACCAGCCTGGCCCAAATGGTGAAACTCCATTTCTACTAAAAAAAAAAAAAAAAAAGAAAATAGCTGAGCATGGTGGCTTGTGCCTGCAATCCCAGCTACTCAGGTGGCTGAGGCATGAGAATTGCTTGAGCCCAGGAGGTGGAGGTTGCAGTGAGCTGAGATCATGCCACTGCACTCCAGCCTAGGTGACAGAGTGAGACTTGTCTCAAAAAAATAAAAATAAAATATGGAAAATGATACTAGCATACAGTTTCCCAACACATTATTATAGTAAAAATTAGAAACAACTTAGACAAATATTCAATGTTAGCTAAAAGTTAATAGAATATTCATTTGAGGCAATATAGCACAGCCATTAAACACAAGAAGCTTATAAATAACTACTCTTTAAAAAACAGGATAACCTTGGTGTGGCAGTGTGTGCCTCCAGTCTCAGACATGGAAGGCTGAGGCAAGACAATCCCTTGAGCCCAGGAGTTTGAAGCCAGCCTGGGCAACACAGAGAGACTCTGACTCTAGAACAAAAAAAAACAAACGGGATAAAATCTATACTTCTGACTTTTTAAAAATCATACGTGGAGGAGAGGATAACAAAGAAATACATCAAAGTGCTGACAGTAATGTGTTAGGATAGTAGGATCCTGAATAATCAAAATTTGCGGGGGAAAAAGCAATTATTTAAGGGGCAAAAAAAGAGTTCAATGTGTCCTAATTAACAGCACCAATTCAACAGTTTTCAGTGAGCAACAACAAACTGTTTTTGGTATTTAACTATAAAGATAATACACCTATTTGATGGAACTAAAGGTAATTTTATTTTTTCTCGAGACAGAGTTTCACTCTTGTTGCCCAGGCTGGAGTACAATGGCATGATCTCAGCTCACTGGAACCTCTGCCTCCCGGGTTCAGGCGATTCTCCTGTCTCAGCCTCCCGAGTAGCTGGGATTACAGGTGTGCGCCACCACACCCGGTTAATTTTTGCATTTTTAGTAGAGATGGGGTTTCACTGTGCTGGTCAGGCTGGTCTCGAATGCCTGACCTCAGGTTATCTACTCACCTCAGCCTCCCAAAGTGCTGGGATTACAGGCGTGAGCCACTGCGCCCAGCCAACTAAAGGTAATTTAATACACACATGCCTTTACTGAGTTCTTACCAAACATGCATGTAAAGTGGTCAGCATGTATTCCTGTTTTTTTATTTTGTTTTGAATCTTGTATGTGAAAAATGAAGAGTAAATGACAAGAGAAAATGAGACTATCTGATGGCTGTTGAAAGGGCAAAAATGAACCTGCAATGGACACTGAAAGTGAGGCCTTTGAAATAAAAAGCAGGAGTGACACTGAATCTGACCAACTGTACTCAGGGATGAAAAAATTACCTCAGCATTTCTTTTCAGTTCCTCAGCTTCAGCTTCTGTATACTCCATATCAAAAACATCCTCATTTCCAGAGTCCTCATCAGAACCCAATGCATCCACAAAGGAGTTGTTAAACTCTGAAGAATACAAAGACAAAATCTTATAAAAGTTCTTGGAATATGCTGGGCATAGTGGCGCACGCCTATAATCCTAGTACTTTGGGAGGCCAAGGCAATTGGATCACTTGAGGTCAGGAGTTTGAGACCAGCCTGACCAACATGATGAAGCCCTGTCTCTACTAAAAATAGGAAAATTAGCTGGGTGTGGCAGTACATGCCCCGTAATCCCAGCTACTCAGGAGGCTGATGCAGGAGAATCATGTGAACCTGGGAGGCAGAGGTTGCAGTGAGCTGCGATGGCACCACTGTGTGTTCCAGCCTGGGTGGCAGAGTGAGACTGCATCTCAAAAAAAAAAAAAAAAAAAATTAGCCGGGCATGGTGGCTAACGCCTATACTCCCAGCTACTTAGTAGGCTGAGGCAGGAGAATTGCTTGAACCCGGGAGGTGGAGGCTGCAGTGAGCCGAGATTGAGCCACTGAACTCCAGCCTGGGAAACAAGAGCGAAACTCCATATCAAAAAAAAAAAAAGTTCTTGGAATAGACATAAGAGATACAATTAGGAAGATAAAATAGCTTGAGGTACACATTTTATCATTCTAAGAAAACATAAAACATAGTATGAAGGTCCAACATGCTCAGCCCACTCTGGGGAACACAGGAGACATGGGTGGCTATAAAAGAAATGCTCTTTTTCTTTTAAATATATTTATATGATAAAGTAATCTAATCCTCATAAGAAAGGCATAAAAGTGGAAAAGAATATAATTTTACATATAATCCAATTTCACTAAGTTCTCTATATAAGCTATATATGTTAGATTTCAAGTACTTGGTGTCATTAGCAGACATAAATTATCCTCACAGAAAAAGGAATATTAAAAAGTCAGTATTCTTTTTTCTTTGTATTAAACCATTTCTTGGCCGGGCAAAGTGGCTCATGCCTGAAATCCCAACACTTTGGGATCTGAGGCCGGCAGATCACGAGATCAAGAGATCAAGACTATACTGGCCAACATGGTGAAACACCATCTCTACTAAAACTACAAAACTTAGCTGGGAGTGGTGGTGTATGCCTGCAGTCCCAGCTACTTGGGAGGCTGAGGCAGGAGAATCACTTGAACCCTGGAGGCAGAGGTTGTAGTGAGCTGAGGTTACCCCACTGCACTGCAGCCTGGCAACAGAGCGAGACTCCAGCCAAAAAAAAAAAAAAATCATTTCTTGAAATGTAGCAAAAAAGTAAAGGAAATTCAACCTTTAACTCTTAAATTTCACCTAAGATATACTAAACAAATAAATCCAAGATCTATATTTTCTTTTTTTAAATTTTTTATTAAGTCTGGCTCTGTTGCCCAGACTGGAGTGCAGCAGCACAGTCTTGGCTCACTGCAACCTCCTCCTCCTGGGTTCAAGCAATTCTCCTGCCTCAGCCTCCCGAGTAGCTGGGATTATAGACACCCACCATCACGCCCGGCTAATTTTTGTATTTTTAGTAGAGATGGGGTTTTACCATGTTAGTTAGGCTGGTCTCAAACTCCTGACCTTGTGATCCGCCTGCCTCAGCCTCCTGAGTGCTGGGATTACAGACGTGAGCCACCGTGCCCAGCCAAGATCTGTATTTTCTTTAACAGTAGGTGTCTATTGGAAGCATCCATCTTTACTAATGGTGTTAAGAATCCCAGAAGATAAATAAAATGGTGTTAAATAAAGAGTCCCATTTGTACATATATGGTTATTTGCTTTAAAATATAATTAGCTCCACTAAAATCACAGAATAGTATGATTTACAATCACATAAATATTTAAGAATGAGGCCGGACGCGGTGGCTCACGCCTGTAATCCCAGCACTTTGGGATCTGAGGCCGAGGTGGGTGGGTCACCTGAGGTCAGGAGTTTGAGACCAGCCTTGCCAACATGGTAAAACCTTGCCTCTACTAAAAATACAAAATTAGCTGGGCGTGGTGGCACATGCCTGTAATCCCAGCTACTTGGGAGGCTGAGGCAGGAGAATCGCTTGAACCTGGGAGGCGGAGGTTGCAGTGAGCCAAGATCATGCCACTGCACACCAGCCTGGACAACTAGAATGAAACTTTGTTTCAAAAAAAAAAAAAAAAAAATTAACTGGGCGTGGTGGTGCACACCTGTAGTCCCAGCTACTTGGGAGGCTGAGGCAGGAGAATTGCTTGAACCCGGGAGGTAGAGGTTACGGTGAGCAGAGATCATGCCTCTGCACTCCAGCCCCTGGACAACAGAGCAAGACCCTGTCTCCAAAAAGAAGACATGGAAGAACCAGGAACCAGGTACCTCTGAAACTGGAGGATAAGGAGGAGATAAAATGGAGATGAGGTAAAAGCTATTTGAGAAACAGCTTCCTACAGCTACTTCTTCCAACTTTATATCTCATGGACTTCTAATACCTAGTCCACTATTAGTTCTGCCAAATGCCATGACATGTGAACCTTATGCTATTGAATACACTCACTCACGACTGCCCACTGACTTCCCCAGAATAAGCTCTTGAAAATTCATGGGGAAACTAAGCCACATTATGTTCTTCTAAGAGTCTTAACAGTGGCAGAATTATAACTTTTTCATTAAACGGATGATAGACAATTCTTGCTGTTTAGTTTTTCAAAATTAAAAAATATATTGTTAGAGATATGGGTATAGATGACAAAAATCATTTTGAAAAAAGCAAGCTGAAGATGAATATAAATGTTAGAATAGTGGTTTCCCCTGGGAGGAAGACAAAAAGGAGAGATATACAGGTAACTTCTAAGGTTCTATTTCTTTACCTGGGATTCAGGTAACAAATTCAAATTTGTTATTAAAAAACACACTTTAGCCTATAATCCTGGCACTTTGGGAGGTTAAGGTGAGTGGATCACTTGAGGTCAGGAGTTTGAGACCAGCCTGGCCAACATGGTGAAACCCCGTCTCTAGTAAAAATGCAAAAAGTAGCCAGGTGTGATGGCATAACTGATAGTCCCAGCTATTTCTGAGGCTGAGACATGACAATTGCTTGAACCCGAGAGACGGAGGTTGCAGTGAGCCAAGATTGCACCACTGCACTCCAGCCTGGATGACAGAGTAAGATGCTATCCCCACAATAAAAAGCTAACACACACACACACACACACACACTCTCACTCTCTTTTTATGTTCTTCTATGTGTGATCCATTTTACCATTAAAAAAAGTAATTAACATGATCTCCACACCTTGAAGACTTAATTCAGTAGCTCTTTTGAGGTCATCATCTTCTTTCTGTTCCCAAGCCTCCTAAAGAGACAAGAACAAAAACTAAGGTATTTAAAGAAGTACTGATTCAACTTATTTAGAGGATAAAATCAGTTTCTTTGGAAGCAATTGCTAATAATGCTTTCTATAACCTTATACATCTTTGGAATATTACCTTTTGAGGAATGTGGGGAAGTTCTTTACTTTTTTCAACATTGTCCTCTTAAAACACAACCTCAGAAGTTAGCTGGGTGTGGTGGCTCACACCTATAATCTCAGCACTTTGGGAGGCCGAGGCAGGCAGATCACCTGAGGGCAGAAATTTGAGACCAGCCTGGACAACATGGTGAAACCCTGTCTCTACTAAAAATACAAAAATTAGCCAGGCGTGGTGGTGGGTGCCTGTTAAGCCCAGGTACTCAGAAGGCTGAGGCAGGAGAATCGCTTGAACCCAGGAGGTGGATGGAGGTTGCAGTGAGCCAAGATCACACCATTGCACTCCAGCCTGGGTGACAAGAGCGAAACTCTGTCTCAAACAAACAAAAAACCCAAAGTGTCTGGCACAAGGTAGGTACTTAGCAAATTTATGTCTGATTTATAGCATTTTCCAATTTCCATGGTATATATAAATAAATATTCCCACCATGGCCAATTGTAAGCTATGACATGATAGTGAATGCAAAGTTGGGAAGGGCATATATTGGCTCTCCTGAGCTGATTTTGAGAGCCAGCTCTAACATATCACTCACCTTAAGTCTACAACAGATGGCGAGATGAACATTTCCACAAGATATTATTCATAGGTTTCTATTTTTATTCTTGCTGAAGAAACTAAGACACATAGTAGATGCTTGGAAAATACTAAATGAATGTCACTGACTGTTAATTTTCTGACATATTTGAGGTTCTCTTAGAAAAAAATAGTACCTTCAATATCTCCTGAAATGTTTCAAACTAGATGACTATCTTTATTTTATTTTCATTTTCATTTATGTACAGATAAGATCTTGCTTTGTTGCCCAGGCTGGTCTTGAACTCCTGGCCTCAAGTGATCCTCCCACCTTGGCCTCCCAAAGTGCTAGGATTATAGGTGTGAGCCACCTCGCCCAGCCTAGATGACTATTTTAATTATAAAAAGGAACAGGGAAATGTTGAGTATAACAACAAATTTCCCTCATCATCTTCAGAGAAAAGACAATTTACAAATGACACACGAATAAGAAAAAATATAACACTTTAGTGTTAAAAGTATAAAGTTTTTTTATTTTTTTCTGAGATGGAGTCTCACCCTGTCACCCAGGCTGGAGTGCAAAGGCACAATCTTGGTCCACTGCAATCTCCACCTCCCGGGTTCAAGCAATTATTTTATACTTAAAAAATATTTATTTTATACTTTATTCAGAATAAGTCTACTCTGAAACCAAAAGTCAAGCTTCTCTTTTAGTTATTAACAGAATGACGCAGGTATAACAAACTAAAGACACTTCCTCTTACAACCCTATCCTCACAACTGAGAAGAAGTTTTAATTGAGTCAGCTGATAACAAACAGTATACATGTCTTTCATCTATGAAAAAAGGAGGTGGTACATTTTTTCTTTTTATGGACCAAAAAGAAATTTTTGCTAGGAAGTCAGACCTTGGTCATTTATATTAAAAGTAAGTCTTGGCCAGGCACGGTGGCTCACACCTATAATCCCAGCACTTTGGGAGGCTGAGGTGGGTGGATCACCTGAGGTCAAGCAGTTCGAGACCAACCTGGCCAACATGGCAAAACCCTCTCTCTACTAAAATGCAAAAATTAGATGGGCGTGGTTGTGAGCGTCAGTAATCCCAGCTACTCCGGAGGCTGAGGCAGGAGAATTGCTTGAAACCGGGAGGTTGAGAAGTAGGAAGAAAAGAAAAGAAATAAAGCAGGAGGTGGAGGTTGCAGTGAGCCGAGATCTTGCCATTGCACTCCAGCCTGGGCGACAGAGCAAGACTCTTTCTCAAAAAATAAATAAATAAATAAATAAATCAGTGGGAGAAGCTTTTAAAAATCCAGGTTAAAAGAAGATAGATCTAGATGCCCAAACCACACTCCAGATCAATTATATCAGGGGCAGAACACTCCAGTATTTTTTAAAGCTCTCCAGTTAATTTGAATGTGCAGTTAAGATTGAGAACCACTGGTCTAGAGAAATTAGGTATTTTTTTCTTTTGAGACAGAGTCTTGCTCAGTAGCTGAGGCTGGAGTGCAGTGGCATGATCTTGGCTCACTGCAACCTCCTCCTCCTGGGTTCAAGTGATTCTCATGCCTCAGCCTCTCTAGTAGCTGGGATTATAGGCATGTGCCACCACACCTGGCTAATTTTTGCATTTTTAGTAGACAGGGTTTCACCATGTTGGCCAGGCTGGTTTCAAACTCCTGACTTCAGGTGATCCACCCACCTCAGCCTCCCAAAGTGCTGGGATTACAGGTGTGAGCCACCATACCCAGTCTAGATTTCTTTTTTTTTTTCTTTTTTTCTATTTTGAGACAGTTTTGCTCTGTCTCCCAGTTTAGAGTGTATTGGCATGATCTTGGCTCACTGCAACCTCTACCTCCTGGGCTCAAGCAGCCACCCAAGTAGCCGGGACTACAGGTGTGCATCATCACGTCGGGCTAATTTTTGTATTTTTGGTAGAGATAAGGTTTTGTCATACTGCCCAGG